>KL277208.1:0-17152 GCA_000699545.1 Podiceps cristatus | reverse complement strand
CAGGGAAGAAATTACTCTCTACCATAAGGGTTATTACCACAGAATTAAGAAAAGCCAAAACCAGTGCAGTTCAACAAAAAAAAAAATCTACCATTCTTAATAGTTGCATGCCTTTTATACTGTGGAAGAGTTGGCTTCTTCATTATTCTTAAATCTAAAATCAATTTGTGAACTAAAACTACTTTTTGTTTGGATTTTAGCAGCTTCCCCCTCCAGCAAATCCAGACAGCCAATGCAGGTGTTCTCACTATACATTCATACTTCCTTTTTTTTTTCTGACAAAGCAGAGAATCACAGAGTGTAAATCCTTTTTAACAATTTATTTCGTGTTGTCATTAATGTTAAATAAAAAATCTTTTCTTAATATACCTGTCTCTGGAGACACACAGTTCTGGAGAACACCCATTTTTGTTTCAAATACAGGAGGTGTGTAGCTCTGTTGACTTGGGGAGGATCGAGATATGTTAAGATTACGATAAGCGGAAATGACTCTGAACCAAAAAGGAGTATAGTTTCATCCTATTATCTTTAAATTTGTTCCTTAGTTTCCAAAATCCAAGATGCAATGTCTGAAAAGCTGGTAAACAGCAGCACTACTGTGAAACTATTACATCCTTCCCCAGAAAGGGAAATTGTATCACAAAAGAAAAAAAAAAAAAAAAGCCTAAATTCCTTATGCAAGATCATGCAATGAGGTTTTGACAAAATCAGGATTGGTAGCCAGGTCTTCTAACACTTGCTTATTCTCCAGCCACAGACAAGTCCTCTTCAGTGGGTAGTACACCTAGGAATCCATATTTGCAGATCCTTGCTCTAACTCCTAATAGCTGTAAAAAGGCCATGGGACTAAGAATTTGGGCTTTAGATTACGTCAACATGTGTGTATACTGTATGTGCATACACTATATGTGTATCTAATTCAAAATATTCAATAATTTATATATTTTTAACCAACAGTTGCTGGTTTTCCTTCCCCTTCTTTGTTACTGAAAACATCATGTTACCTAAATTTACAGAGTATTTTGGCCAAATGTACAAAGACACATAATCCTTCCCATGATCGGTTGTTGAAGTGAGACAGCTTTTGCCTTGCAAATGTCTTGAAATGATGCACAGATAAAAAGGGAAAAACCAGTGGGAGAGGGGCCCTCTGCCCGATGTCTGGCACTGCAGGCCCTCTCTCGGTTTTCCTACAGACACATAATGTGCTCCTCAAATAACAGTTTCACGGTAACCGTCCGATTTAACAAATCAGGATGCTTTTCTAACCCTTAAAAACACAATGTAAAAATCACTCTATTTACCCTCTCAACTATCTCAGGAAAAATTTAAGAAAAAAAAAAAATGAAGCAGAAACCAACCAAATACAGTCCCAACAGGGCAATAGCCACGTGAAAATATTATGCTCCGAAGAAAAAGAAACCTTTAGCCAGCAGGCTAATTTACAACAGAAAACAGAAGGCTCGCTGGAAACTTTGCACAAATACCAACGTGCAAAATAGAAACTTCAGATAAGCTGTGGAAAGAGGGTGGGATTTCCAGAAAATAGGGAAGGACTTGTTACACCCTCCTTGTCAAATTTTGCAGGATCACCACAGCTTCTCTGGAGAAAGAGTATGTGCAGAGCAGGAAAGCTAAGAGCTTTCCTTTTGGTTCTGCTTCTAAATAAACTGCTTGCCTCATTTCCTTCGCAATCAGAGAAATACTCGACTCAAAAACCCATCCTTTCCACATCTTACTGTGCTACTGTGTACTGTGTACATCTTACTGTGTACTTTTGCTGCTAAGCCTCTGGCCACTTCCATGATTTTACACAACGAATATTATAACTATGTCAGTACCTTAGCTCAGACCCTAGGCTGCACTAGCACTAAGCGAGGCACAGCCGCCGGGTCAGTGAGAAGCGGGAGGCTGGTGCCATCAGCAGCTCTGGGCCGAGCCTCTCCAAAAGGCGTGCAGGGACGGAGGGCCACCCGTCTCCGCTCCTTCACACCACGCCAACAAGGGAAGTTACACGACCCGTCTTCCTCAGTGTTTTCTGAGGTCACCCTTGGAACTTTTTCTCCAGAAAGGCAGAATAAATGCTTTGTCATAGGTAGGCTAGCGGGGTCTTGCTTCCTAAGCCCTCCCATCACAACTGCCTGCTGACAACGTCAGTCAGAGCCCTTCCCAGCCTACGCACGCCCGGCGTCTGCAGCCTGGGTCGTGCCCTGCTGAAGCCCCTCAGCTCCCCGCGCCTCCGAGCTGCAGCCAGGGCACGGGACGACACGGGGGGAAAGCAGGCAGCGCCCCAGCTCCCCCTTAGCCATCAGACGCCTGCCCCGGGTTGTTCATCTGCCCCCAGCCGTAACCACGCACCTGCGATGCCCCATTTCCTCACGAGGGGTGTACTCGGCCCCACGGCGCGCCTTGGCAAGGTTGCTAGCGTGCCATTTGAAACACCTAGAAGAAACGACACAGAGGTTTGGTGGCAGTGGAGAGAGGGAAGTAAAGTTATACAATATTAAAAAAAATATTTGGGGGGCAGTAAAATATGAAAAATTATTTCTTCAGAGAATTGCACTTTGCTCATTCTTGGCTTCTTTAGACTAAGCCTGCCTCTGCATCAATAAGAAGGAAAAAAAAAAAAAAAAAAAGGAATAGTACAAATGCCATGTACAATCAACATACAAAAAGTGGAAGACTGGAAACAGCTCCTGCAAAGATGCATGTTTCAGAGAAGGGGTTTGGTTTGGTTAGGTTTTTTTTTGTTTTAAGGTGGCCTCATATTAGTTTCTATTTTCACTATGTAACAGGAAAAAATAAAATGGGGATTTTGGGTGACTTATGGAAGTCTTAAAAAACACATAACAAATTCCTGGACCCCACAGAGTACCTTAGTCTGCTTTAGACACAAAAATTAAGTACAGGGTCCAAGAGGGCACCTCTCTCCAGCCAATGGGCAGGACAGCTACGTTACACGGCACCATCCCAGATGCCAACAGGAGGCCCCCCGCAGTCACCCCAGCAAGATTTCAGTAACAGATGAACTATGTTCAGAGCCATAGGACAGAACAAGAGAGAGATGTTATCGCCATTTCCTCTCTCTTCCCTCAGATGACTGGTCTTTAAAGCGAATACTCCCTTTGAAAAGGGATTTACAGCAGCATATGACTTTCCCCCCAACCATCCACGATGCCGCTCTCTGCCGTTGCCTTTCCAGGGATTTGCCGAGCGGCACTACCACGTTGAAGACTGAATCTGTAGTCCAGTAATTTGTTGGTTCAACAAAAGGCATGGCTGAAACAAGCTGCCTGACTCAAAGAGCGTACGCTTCCTGTTGTTGGCAGAAAGTGAGACTCCGCGCTGTTCCCCCCCGGCTTCCTTTAAAAACAGTGCCAGGAATTGATGTAAATTGGCTGCAAAGCATCTGACCCACAAGCAGGGAAGTGAGAAACTGTAGGACTCGGGAACATAGAGCAGTATTAGCCACCTATATCTAAACATATATCGGTTTTTAATGGACTCAATCAATGATCATGGATGACATCAGCGATTTTCACTTGAAATGTGCTCAAGGGGCTGAAGTCTTCAGCAGCTCCAGAGAATTCTTTCTCCAGAGAAATCAGTTGAGTGGTTTCTTCAGTCACGAAAACTGTCTGCAATACGGGCCACGTGCCTTACACTGCCCAGACACCTCAGTCGAACAGTAGCGGAGGGACCACCCAGAAAGTTAACGAATGACCCAGCACGTAGGAGTCCTCTCTTCTGGGACTTCTGCGAAGTGGGCCAGGAGAAGGTCCCTGCACTGCGGGGTAAGAGCAGTGCCAGGTGTTTGACCCTCTTATGGTAGCACTAATGATTTTTACCCATGAGGCAGCACAAAGAGAGCAACAAATGCCATTTACTATCAACCAAAACTCTAACCAAGTGAGACTGTTGAATTAATTGGACTTGGCTCCTGTTACCTACCTGTTAGGTGTCTACATTTTAACGCATTTTCAGGATCTCTAGCTTGGGAGACTGCGCATAGTTGCTATTAAAATTCCTAAGATTGAGGATCAGTTTCAACACAAATGCACTGTATCGGGATTTTCACCTCCTTTCCCAACCCCAGTGTAACATTACAGCCTGAAACATGAGGTAAAATTAATCTTTAATAATCCTACCTTTGTTAACTAGTGAGTTCTAGCGAGGTCAAGCTGGTTTTCACAGCTTTCTCCCCCGAAAAATCTTAAAAATCAAAGTCCACCCAACGAATCAACAATAAGCCTTAATAAAATGCCAGTAACAAGTCATTAATACGGGATGATTTTTAAGTCACAAAACAAGGAAACATAACTTTGACTACCCTTGGGCTTTCCTGAAGACATTGGGTGGACTTCTTTGGGAAAAGATCTCCATCTGGTGGCAGGCTAGAAAAAAGATCGAGTCAACACCACAGAGGCGTAACTTTCCCTTGAAAAGGCGGCTGTCACTAGAAATGGAGTGGATGTGTTGCGGATAATTTTTTTCTCCATAAATTTCTAAACCTTATATAGGGTAGACTGAGCAAGGCATCTTTTAGTCTTGCTGAGTCTGTCCTAAATGCGCGCCTGGCAAAAGCATTTGGGCTCATCTGGCTTGCGTATCCCATGGCACAATTTTTCCTGCTGTCAGGGCGGAAGGAAAGACCTCCCCGGGCTGTGGAGGGTGAGGAGCAGCAGCACCATTGCCACCTGCACCTGCAGGCAGGTGCCTCCAGGGCATTAGGACTCGCCTACAGGCAAGGGCTGTATCTCTACAGCGACGTAAGTAAGGCGGTACTCTGTTTCCACCGCTGTAAGGGCAATAAGACTCTTAAAAGAGATAAGTTTCATGGGGACTATGTTATACAGATAAAAGGCCACCTTCCCCGCTATAAATTACCCCTATTCTGGGGTCACTGGAGGAGGGGGTTGTACTATCACAACCAGCTGGGGAGTTGTACCACCATAACTATTCTTAAAAGCACACAAGAAACAGTTTTCATGAATGAAGCTACAACGGAGCGATCCCCAGTATGCTCAAGTTGTTCGTCCCTTCTGAGACATTTACAGACAGTGTTAGTATATATTTTTAGCAGATGACAGCAAAAGTTTCTGAACATTTCATGGTGAGTTCTCCTGCATTTCTTTGGTGCAAAACTTTGGAATTTTTGGAATGTGGAATTTGGAATATTTGGAAGTTTTTGAATGACCTCTGATATCACAATGTTTTAATTACCACATTTAACTTTTTTCAGTCAACTCTAAGACTCACTGTCATGTGACAGTAAGGCACCACATTAAGCAGGATGGAACCTTTTAAATTTACCATTAAAATCATTGAAAAAAAAAATCACAAGGGATGTTCAGAAAATAACAGGTTAATCACAGAACCTGGAACAAATTGTCTCTTACCACCTCCCTTGGCACTACAAGCATATTTCCTGCCTCTTCCTTCTCTCCAGTTTTAGCTGTACCAGCCCAGAGTTTCTGTGACCTTCTTGAAAGTGGAGTTTTTTTCCATTTTCTATTTTTATGCCACCACTGCTAAATGTACACTGCTATATGTAACATTAAGCCATCAACAGACACTGAAAAATTTATCATCATTGCCGAAAGAGCTTCAAAGCATACAGGTTTATTTACATATTTACATGTAAGCAATTTCCCCACAACACTTTTCATTTTTCTCTTTTGTTTCTTTTTGAATTCTCTCCCTTTTTTCTAGGGGTAGTTACCACCAGAATGGCTTGTAGAAATCAACTCCCAGAGTTCATGCCCTCTCTGGAAAAAAACAAAACCAAAACCAAACCAAACAAACAACAAACAACTAAAATCCCCTCCATAATATAAGAAAAAATAGGAGCCACTATAATTCTACTTACATGGCTATATTCTTCACTATAACAGATCTATATCCATTCCGTAGCGCAAATAATTGGTATGCAAGAAACACAAGAGCATATCAAGAGCATTCAAGCTCCCAACGTCAATACCTCACACCCCTTCTTATTTTCTTTTCATATTTGGAAAAAACAAAACAAAATCCACGGGTGAAATAATAATGAAGGCCAAAGTTCTCCTTCTTCAGACTATTGAATTAAGTATATGAGCACAAGCTATTTCATGACAACTCTTGTAAGAAATGTCATTGGTTACATCAGATCTGTGAGGATAAGCAGCCACTAGTTGTAACTGGCACAAAATAAAATTATTCATTCAGAAAAGGAGAAAACAGATTTGTACGTGTTAATCTGTTAATCGCCGCTGAGCAATATTTCTAACTGGTGACACCTACTAACCAAAATGATTCTGTGTAACAGGTTTAGGTGGAAGGACCACCCCAACTGATAGAGACGTCCTTTCCTCTGGCTGTAGGTAAAAAGTTATCAAAAGACAGTTTTACTAATATCAGTAAACAGAGTAAAAAAATCATAGAAGCTCCTCTAAATTTAAAAGCAGAAGCCTAGGCAAAATTTAATCTCTCATTACATTTTAACCCACAGTAAAGAACTCAAAACCTGTAAGAACTGGGCAGGAATTTTCACAAGACACTGCCTGCAATTTTTTGATCTACTTCTAAAAAAAGGCAGTATTGGTTTGTTTTTGGTTTTGTTTTTTTTTTTTTTCCTGACTGTAAACACACAGTCATTCTAGACAGCCTTTCAAAGCAATGCATTAGCAGACCTGTCATTTAGTTTCATGCACCCAGGATCCACTTCACAAAGCCCAGTGAGCCTTTCAGATGGCAGTATTCCAGTCCCAAAAGCAGCCACACTAATCTGAAGCTGGAATGTTCTGCAGGCACAGTTTAAGGAAAGCCTCAGCTCCCGGAAGCGCTTCTCCTGTGGCTTCGGTGAGAAGCCCCAGCACAGCCCAGCTGTCTTTCCAGCTTGGCTGTCTGATTACGCTGCGTACGCTGGTAGCCAAAGGGAGGTGCGAGCTGCTCAGAAGTGCGGCAGCACGCAAGGTGCCATCCTGCCCACGAAGTCTACAAATGAGCTCCACTCAAACCAAGAGGCACTCTTTGGCTTAGGGTGTTGCTGGGGGCTCTCAGAGCCCACCTAAGCCACACACATCCAAGTCAGGATGAGCTACGTGGATGCGATGCTACGACAGCCGCCTTGGCCCTGCTTGAGCTGCCCAGCTGAAGGTTCCCCTTTTCTGGTCCCTCCTCCCCGCCCAGCTAACGGCTCCAGCCTTCCCCGGGGGGAGAAATGGCAGTTGTTCCCCTTTTCCCCAGTAACCCACAGTGAGGAAGCGCCGCACCATCTCTCTGCCAGCCAAAAAGCAGATCTGGTATCTTTTCAGCATCCCTGCAGCTCGACCCTCAGCTTCTGAAAGAGAACCGTATTGGCTTTTGCTTGCTCCTGCACCTTCTTCCGCCACACCACCACGGCCTAACGTTCCTCTAGAACAGGCGATGTGCCGTGGCAATACGGGAATACGAACACAGGACATACCTTACCTTCTGTGAGTCTTTTACAACCCTTGCATGGTATTTTTCTGAAGATAGAAATTATTAAATTATCATAAGGCACAGCTTATTGTAGAACCATATTCAAAGTGCAGTTACAGACCAATGGCAAGGCCGTCCCAAAGGTTTCCTGTGGGTCTTTCCTGCAGCAGTGTCAGTGTTTTCATTAGTGAGTTTAGTGATGGAAGAGGGAGCTCCGCTGCCTAACTTTGCCATTGAAACCAAGCTGGGAAACCACAGCCACTTCAGAACAACTTTGCTGAAAATGACCTACAAACTGAAAAGAACAAGCGTCAAGCCCCAAGGAGAAGTTCACCTATCTTCCACCCTGGCACCCGTGTTCAGTCCTCCTACTCTGCTCCAGTTTCATCCCTTATCATGGACAAGCACTGTCCTGTTTAGGGTATCACAAGGTAGGGAGACGTGAACCCACAGAAGTCTAACCATCAGGATACTATTAAAAAGAGTGGAAGAGTGACATTTATTTAGGGTAGGTAGTACCGTAATGGCAAGTGACAACAGATCTCAACTGGTTTAAGTACCTCCTACAAGGGGGGTGATTAAACATTTCCCCATGTCCGTGAGCAATAAAGACAGGGTAAGGCACAAAACATTTGCGTTACAGCAACGGAAATGAGCCATTGTGGAGGAATTTTGCCCGTCTTCAGTCTTGCTCAAAAAGAATCCAGGCAAGAAAGCTATTTTACTAATGGTTAACATGAAGTATTTATCAGCTCGTGTTTGCGTAGCAGCCTATACGGCATACAGGAAGTCCTGAGTGTGATCATACCATCACTGCTATGGGTATGAACATTCAGTGGTAACAATGGCTGAAGTCCAAAAAGAGAACAAGGTTTTTCTAAGTCCTGGATGTTTTAAAGAACAAACTAGGCTAAATATACTCTAGGAATAACAAAAATTAATTCGCCCTATATGAGAATTCGATGATTTCTTAGCATCCTTTCCAGACCCATAATGTTGTGATAATGCAATCTTGGCTTCACGTGCATGAGACAAGATTATATGAAGCTTCTGACCTAATGGGACAAAACCAAGTACTACAGATCAATTAGTACTGCAACTGCTCGTAGCTACAGCATCGTACATGACTGCTTTTCTGCAGATAAGCTAAAGAATGGTAATAAAATATTAAAAAGTAAGGCTAAGAAATCTAGTCTTTGGGAATTTTACATCAGTATCGTCACTAATCACTGCGGTTATGCGAATTGTTCTGCTGAAGGCACCTGTGCTGGGTGTAGGTGTGAAGGTTTTGGTAGGCTGGGGGGCTGCAGGGGTGTCCTCCGTGGGAAGAGGCCAGGGGCTGCCCTGTGCTGGGCACAGCTGGTTCCAACGAGCCCACGGCAGAGCAGAGACCCGTACCGCAGCCCACAGACAGCCCATGCCAGAGCAGATGGATACTCCTGAAGAAACCGTGGTCCATGGAGTGCCCACACCAGTGTAGCAGAAAAATATGAGGAGGAAGGAGCTGCAACAAGAAACTGCTATGTACTGACCTCAACCTCCCACCCCCCAGCCCCGTGGCAGCAGAGTAGGGGAGCCGGGAGTGAAGTCAAGCCTGGGACAGCAGGGAGGAAAGCTGGTGTTTCGATGTTTGTCTGGTTTTGTTTCTCACTACCCAGAGCTATTTTAATTGGCAATAAGTTAATTTTCCCCAAGCCAAGTCAGTTTTGCCCACAACGGTAACTGGTGTGTGATCACCCTGTCTTTATCTGCACCCACAAGCTCTCTCATCCCCTTTTCTTCGCCCATCCCACTTAAGAGGGGGAGGGAATGAGGGGCTGGGTGGGCACCGGGCCATTAGCCAAGGTTAACCTGCCAGAGTATCTCTTCTGGTAAGAACTACTCCCGAGCCTTCTTTCAAAACTCTCCCAAACCCAACCTTCCACTCAAATTCCAAAGGAATGCGCACTCACGAGTTTGAAGACAAGTGCAAGCCTTCCTTGTAAAGCTACAGTTCAAAGCATCTTCTAAGTCTTAGTAAATGCAAGTGCTCACCAAGACCAATCCCTCACTGCCATCAAAATCATAATTTTAATAGGAAAACTGGTTTTTTTTGTTTGGTTGTTTGGTGGGTTTTCTTCCAATGACACGTTGGCTTGGGAATAGCTCCATAATTTCTACTAGAAAAGCAGAAATTGCCTTATTTCAATAGGACAATCTTAACAATGCTCTTAGAGGTCAGTTTTCATCCACCTGCCATTAGCAGATGATGATCATTGCTGCTTCATCAGCTTTTTACCTACTTGTGTTGGCAGAGTTTTCTATAAATGAAAATTCATCTGCAGATTTCATACTGCTCCGAGACAATTTAGCTAACTCAAATACAAGATGCACTGAGAAAATGAAGAGTCTGAATTGCCGTGATTATTAAGACGACCTCACTTTTCCAGGCCTGCAATTATTTGCCTTTATTTAAGAGAAAGTAGGAGACTCTGCACCGTCACTGAACCACAAAACCAGAGGAGAGTCCTGCATTTCTTCTTACAAAGGTCAGCCAGCCAAAAAAGAATAAATAATGAAGTACATAGGTTTCTGCATACACTAAACAGAACCATTAAAGTGGATTTATCTGCACCATTTCCCTTAAATTACAATCATGCCCTACTTCTGTGCAATTTTCTGTATTTTGTGAAATTATGTTACCAGCGATCTAATCTCTCGTTTGGTGGCACCGTTACAGCGGGTTGGGAAGTACATACTGGGCTAACATTGGAAATCCTGCTGGCTCGCGAGTCCTGCAGCAAAGCCTGCGTATTGCCAGATGGCCGCGGAGGTAACTCGTATCACCTTCATCATTACTAAAAAAAAAAAACAAACAAATAAATAAACTTTACCTATTGTTCCCTTTCACTATTTCTATGTGTTTTCTAAACAAAAAGCATGTTCAGGTAATTCAGGAGAGTGCTGAAGAATGACCTAAGAAGCAGGAGGAAGAACGCTCCTGTCTGGTGCTGTGGTTCTACGTTTTCTCACAACTTCCACTTTGCAGGAGACGCATACGGCAGCACAGCATTTCATGGAATCATAGAATGTCCTGAGCTGGAAGGGACCCACACGGATCGTCGAGTCCAACTCCTGTCCCTGCACAGGACACCCCCAAAATTCACACCACGTGTCTGAGGGCCTTGTCCAAATGCTTCTTGAATATTGTCAGGCTCGGCGCCATGACTGCTTCCCTGGGGAGCCTCTTCCAGTTTCTTTCCCAGTCCTTGTCGTCTCACGTGCTTTATACTCTGTCACCACATGTTTTCACCTCTCATTAAAGCTGTTTCCATTAAAATATGAATATTCAGATACATAGATGAGCACAGTATGCTCACATAGCACAGCAGAATAATGCCCAGCATAAATAAGGCAATTATTTAATCATACATAAGGATTTTATTACCCTTAAGCAACACTTAGGTTCTACCAAAGTTCTTTGGGGTCTTCATTCGCTTGCCTGAGAAAATATTTGAGAGAGAATGTTTTCATTAGGGTTGGAGAGATGTCTGGAGACAGCAAAAATCTTCCCTAGTACATGTTTATAGCTCCCCGATACTAAACTTGTAAGAGCAGATTTAATCTCATAATCTTTATCCAAGTGGCACAAAAGTCAATCAGTTTGGACCACACCACACATTTATTCTTACAAAATAATCTAATTATTCTACTTTCATTATTTCAAAAAGAAAGATAAATTCACATACCTGAATTTTTACATCTCTGCAAAATAGTTTCTAATACCTACCAGACTTCACTAAAAACATAAGCTTAGAACTGACTTTTTTGTTTAAAACAGGATGAGCTCTAAGAAATGCCAAGTCTTCCAAATTATTCTGAATTCAGGGTTCACTACAGTCCCGTAGCTCCTACAGCTCCCAAATGGCTTTTAAAAATGCTAGCTAAATAGCATTTATCCATTTTTAGAAAAATCTAAGTAAGACTAGCTTCTAAGCTCTGCATTTTCCCCAACAGGAGAAGTGCTTTAGACAAACTGAAAATAACCGACACTGCAGCAGCCAGCTCTGCCCCACTAACAAGAGAATCCCAAGGGAAGCTTTTCATTTTTTTCCGTTCAGGGGCAGGTCTCTCTGCCAGCGGGCGAGCACAGTTATGCGAACAAAAGGCTGTGCGTTTCTCTCAGACCTTCGGCAAGAGCACCAAACACAAGCCAGCTAGGAATTTCGCTGTGTTACATGAAGATTTTTTAAGGAGCAGTGGAACCCAGTTGATGACGGGGACGTGGGGTTCAGAACAAGGCCTCTCCCACCTGAGCTGGGTGGACGCAGCTGCCGCTGGTTTTGCTTGCGGGCCCAGCCAGGAGCGAGGCCGCGCTCCCCACCCAAACCAGCGGATACCCACAGGCAGGCACGGAGGGGACAGAGCCAGCAGCGCCCCTACCAGCACGCACACCCACAGCCAGTGCGCTCACGTGTATCCCACCCCACGGCCCCGCCTCGCCCCTCGTCTCCAGCCGCGCAGGACGGAAGCTCAGCAGCAAGGCACGCAGGCTGCCGCGCTCTCCGGCTTCACAAGAAAACCAGACTCGCGGAGCCTTCAGGTGTTGCCATGGGATTTCATGCGTGCCCAGACCCGGAGCCCTTTGCCCGGCCACTGGCTCGTATCTGGGCTCTTTACAGGTGCTGGTTTCCTCCCACTTGCCACCTAGGCCAGCTTGAAGTTGGCAAGCGAGTGTTGCTAGCAAAGTTTGCACGCACACCGGCATGCCTACGGCACTGAGTCCTAAACACCTTTGCTAGCCCATGGCTGGCCCTCAGATCCCACAGCCCCTATGACCCATGGCCTCTTCTCCGGTTTTAGGTGCCCAGGCCTCCCGATAACGCACATCCACACGGGCAGATGCAGCACAGAAAGCAAGGTCAAGCAGAAAATCATCAGAAAAAGTATTTAATAACAAGCTGGGATAGACTGCAGTGATGTGGTGCGGGGCTCAGACAAGAGCACTGCTTACATGAGACTGGCCCCTTTTATCCCCTCCCTTCTATTTTTCCACACACGTGCTTCCCACACCCACCTTGACCCTTTCCTTCCCCTGCTCCCCTCTCCTCCCAAACAATGTGCCCCATACCACTTCTCTCCATCACTCCCAGTTGTGCTGCATCCCTACCCAAAACCGGTATTTCTAATAACGTTACCTGGGTCCCCTCAGCCTTGCACGGCGTTAGTGACACAGCGCAGTGGGCCTTGCAAGATTCCCCCCAATACGCCCTTCGACTATTTGTGAGGTTTGACCACCTTTCCCTTAAGCATCAGTGAAATTCATCCATCTTTCACAGTAGCTATCTGTAATTTTTGTCAGCTTCTTGCTCTGTTACTTGTGTTCAGCAATTTCTCATATTGTGACCAGCAGTTTCTTGTGGTCTTTTCAGTTGGCGAAACCTCAGGCCAGGGCCTAGACACCTGCCTGCATAAGGTACAAAGATTTATTTCAACGACAGAAACAAAAAGAAATGCAGAAGCTCTCAATTATCACGGGTTTAATACGTGACAGCACTAAAGAAACGCTTCTGCGAAACAGTTAGGATGCAATTATCTACCGCAGCCAAATGTCTGGTTCCAGGTTTCATAGAGCTCTAGGTCCTTCGAGGAGACGCTGGGCCGCACGGTTCTGAAGGCGCTCTCAAAGTCCAGGAAAGCAATAGGCCGCACCTGGTCTGGCATGATGGTTGTGATGTCCATGGTCTGAAGACTGCGGATAGGGCCCAGAGAAGCTTCTCGACAGAGCTGCGTCATGTCCGCCCCGGAGAATCCATCTGATTTCCTAACGATGAGTTCTACTTCCTCTTCGTTTAGAGAGCAGTGCTCCTTTGACATTAGACGGGTAACGATCTGCTTCCTAGCTGAGGCTTCTGGAAGAGGAATGTACAGTCTCTTCACTAGTCTCCTGCGGGCAGCTTCATCAATTTCTTGGGGTCGATTTGTTGCTCCAACCACTAGAATACGATCTTCAGAGGAGGTTGTTGCCCCGTCTAACTGGACCAGAAATTCAGTTTTTATTCTTCTTGACGACTCGTGCTCCCCATCTCCACGCTGAGACAACAGAGAATCAATCTCATCGATGAAAATCACTGCTGGCTGTTGACATCGTGCCACGGCGAATAGTGCACGGACCATCTTTTCCCCCTCGCCTACCCACTTGGAAGTGAGAGAAGAGGCACTAATGCTAAAAAAAGTCGCTCCTGACTGGCATGCGATGCACTTGCCAATAAGAGTCTTGCCGGTCCCAGGGGGGCCAAAGAGAAGAATTCCTTTAGGAGGCCCACGTAAGCCCGTGAAGATGTCTGGCCTCAGCATAGGCCAGACTACTATTTCTTTTATGGTGGCTTTAGCAAATTCCACTCCGGCAATGTCATCCCAGTTGATGGGAGGCCCATGGTCCATGATCTCGTGCATAATGAGTTCAACCATTTTTGGTTCTATGTTTTTCAGTCGTTCATCTACAGGCAGTGATGGATCTGTTGGTCCTCTGGCGTGAGGTTTACACTGCACTCCTCCGTTTTCATTTCCATCTTGTTTTGGAACTGGAGGAACAAACTTGCCAAACGGACCCCGAGATCTGCCTGCACCCAGTGATTTTTTCACACCTCCGTACGATGAGACTGGTGCGCGTTGGGCTAGGTTTCGAGGTTTCTTTTGCTGATCCACCCACAGCTGTTCTTTTGCAGTTCTAAAACCAGGAACGCCACCCTCTTCATTCCTGTTTCTATTCCCTGAAATACTACTGGTTTCTGTGCTACCGGAAGCCTGGCAGGGAGCGTGGCTAGGAATCACCACGCTGCCTTCATCAGCGAGGCCATAAAATGCTTTTCTTTTTCCAGAACTTGCAGACCATGCCTGTACAGCTGACTGATTGGAAAGAGACAAATTTTGTCCATCACAACAGTTACCTGACATTTTCAGAGAACTACTACTTGCCGCTTCTTTACTTCCAAAGAGTGGAGTTACCTGGAAACCTGTATAAACCGGTCTGTTTAAGACGGCTGAAGAGGCAGGAAGCGTATCCGACATTTTGGTCCCAGGAGGCACACTGCTCTGAAGAGGCTTGGAAGATGAGGGATGCTCGAGGAGGCCTGGTCCCTGACCTGCACATTTTGCTGAGCCAGCACACAGCTCAGCCTCTCCGGCGCTGCTGAAGACACCGTGTTTCGGAGGACCTGGAGCAGCGGAGGCACTGACCCCTTTATCAGCTAGTACACAGGCATCTGTTGGTGCCATCTGAGAGCTTTGGTAATTTTTGCCAGCCCGCATCCTCTCTTGCACACACTTTAATTCAAATACATTATCTGTTGTCAAGGCAGATTGCCACTTGTCACTGTCATTTTGCTGACACTTTGCCAAAGTCAAAATGTTTTCAGCATAGTTATTCAAGCCAGTCTCTATGTTGTCAGAGTCAATAATCGCAGAGTATTTCTCTGCGTATTTTTTAAACAGGTTGGCAGCACAGACCTGAGAGATCTCGGAGTTTGCCCATGCATACTGAATACGCAGGATTTTGGCACGGTATTCATCTGCCTTCTGTCCGGGTGTGCAGGTGCCAGAGGTGATAGCAAAGTAACTTTTCTGCCAGTCGCTCAGGTGCACGGTGCTGTGGGTGGGGGTTTCCATCACTGACACTGAAACACACAAAAAATACCTGCTGTTATAAAATGCATTTCACAGCTATTTGCTTTGACTGTTTTCCCCCTTTCCTAAATACACATACATGAAAACATACATTATTTTAATTGAGAGAAATAGCGCAGCAGATCTTGTAAGCTACTTAGCCAGTCTGGACGCTTTACCATTTTCAAAAAGCAACCAGTTTTGTGGTGTAAAGCCATTTAGACAGAGGTTCTCCTTTCTTCCTTGTTTAAAGAAAGAAAAAAAAAAAAAGTTTGCTTCTAACCAGAGGTCTCCTGGGGAGGTAAGTAGACTGCAAAGAATGGTAACAGATGGCCAAATAAAAACTGGCCTTGTTAAATGAAATCACCAGTGCCTTCACTCTTATTTGACAGAATACGGCACAATGCAGAGGAGGACAGATTATACAGCACTGTCAGAACAATGAAATTTATTACAGTGATGGTAATAAAAATGAAACAATGAAGCTAATAAATAAAATTATATGTAAAGTCTCTGAGGGGAGGTAAAAGTAAAATGAATCAGCCCGAATGTAGTAAACTTTCAGATTAAGAAAATATTTACAGATTCATGGCAAAAGTTCAAAACTATTTATTCCATTTAGAACATGCTAAAACATCTCCATTTTACATTTTAGAGAAACAAAGTTCTTGTGTGTTTAAAGCAATGCTTGTTTCTCAGTTTTAGAAATCAGAATTTAAATTCCTTCAGTGATTTTTTTACTTAAAGAAATAGGAAAGATGACATTTGTCTAGGAAGGAGCATTTTGCTAGAGCTGAAAAGATATGCTCACGTTTACAATGTATTTTCAAAGAAATCTTTCTCTGCAACGTACCACGTGCAGGGATATTTCTGATAATGTCAAGAATTCATGATTTCCGAAGAGACATAATAATAAGCAAATTATGAGAAACCTACCGCAACCTCAACAGGGTTTGCAGAAACCTCTTGACACACAGTAATTCTGATCTTCTCATCTGTCCGTAAGGGACATATATCTAATATATGATATGACTGAAATACATCAAATTCTAATTTCTCTTTTTTTTTTTTTTTCTTTTTAACTTCAATATGTAGCAGGATGTTCCAGCCAGAGAATACGTAAAGCAAAAACTGTTCAAGTGGAGGTCTGTATGTTCTACGCCCCTCCCAACAGAGTACAAGTCAACTTGCAGTCTTCTTCGGAATCAGCTACAGACTATGTACGAGTGCAAATTAAGGTACAGGTGTAACGTACATACAAGACTGGGGAGCCTGAACTGAAGGAATCGGGGGTGTGTGGTGGGGAGGTGTGGGGGTCCTCTCTATTTACTTTCAAAAAGTCCTTCATCAGTATTGGACATCAGAGAGCACAATAAGATTATGGCAGGATGGGTTACACACATAATAAACAAGAAGAAGAGACGGTATTTTGGTTTGGATTTTTAGGGACTTCAGCCCAACTGTGTAGAGCTTTTCAGAAAAGTCAAAATATCTTCTACCTGCAAATTTGGTGCCGTTACATGGGAAACCAATTAAAAAAAAAAAAAACCAAAACCAAACAAACAATAAAAAACAACCCCAAAACCCACAGAAAAATAAGACTTCCCCCAACACAGTACTGAGGGAAGGTCATAATACGTGAACAGTGGTAGCTAGTTTAAAATTTCAGTTTGATTTTTCTCAAGTATCTTCTAATATCACATTCTTTTCCCATTCTAATTCCTATTAGTTGTCCTCATAGTCTTACTACTTTTCCCCCAAGAGATAGCCAAACGCATAGGTCGACAGTCAGTCCTTCTTCAACAGCCCAACCTGTTCCCAGATGTTGTGGGTGTTTCATGCCAGTGTCTAAAGTTGGAGGCTCATCAAAGCACTAATGAATTTCTGGCAGACAAGTTTCAGCCTCGGCAGAGGGGTAAGTCACCACCTGACAGACACCCGCTGGATGACACTACCTTGATGCATGACCATACCTACCCATTGAAACAGGGGAAAGCCTGCTTGCCCGTAGGCAAGACAAGAAGGGAAGCAGGCCGGCTGCCCAGGCAAGGCTCAGCCCTCCCCG
>JMFS01089161.1:0-10646 GCA_000699545.1 Podiceps cristatus | reverse complement strand
GGGGGCATGGCCTGCTCCAAGCAGCCGGCTGCGGCCCTCGGCCGCTCCAGTAGCGCGGTGAGCTCAAGGGCTGAATCCTCCAGCTCCGCGAGTACCGCCCTGGGGAGCTCGGGGCCGTAGGGCAGGCCCGGGAGCAGTTGCGCCTGGCCTGTGGCCATGGCGGGCAGCTGCAGCTGTTCCAGGTTGCCCGGGGTGACTGTCCCTGAATAGGGGCATTTAGCCTCTCAATATTTTGTCACTTGAAAGACACGGACTGATGGATCGTGGGCGCTAGAGCAGGTTGGAGTTGCTCGGTGGGGATGGGATGTCAAGTTACTACGAATGGTGTTTCTGCAGTGACCTACAGGCAGAGGCAAAATTTGTGGAATGATAGACTATTGGTTAGTCTAATAAAATACTAGTAAGTAGTGATTGCAGCTTTCTGCCTTGCTGGTGGCTACTCTGTGTACGTTTCTGACCGTGAGTTTGGGGATTCAGGGACAGGATGAAGCATAAATATTGTGTTACTCCACATGTACACAGGTGCTGTTCAAAGAGTTTGATGTAGATGGACTGAGAAATAGGAGTTTGGATTATGTGGCTGTAACATGCAGATGCTTGTTGTTTATGTAGAGCAATTTGGGTATAGAGATACCAATCAACTGAATTGTGGTTAATGACTTGCTAAGCTGTTAAGGCATCTTGAATGGTCATATTTTTCTAGAAGGCCATCTGAGTAATCTCTGTCCAAAACTAAGGAATGAAAAGTCTTGTTAGTAATCTAATGAGGAGAATAAGGTGTTGGGATCCTGTTTATCTTTAAAAACACCTGCCATAAAGTTGTAGGTGTAACAGCAATATCAAACAAGTTTCAGAAAACAGAGGCCAAGGAAGCTGGATTTGTTCTGACCTGCATTAAGGGGTTTGTGGCACAGGAAGGGTTTGTCTCACCAAGAAATTATTCAACTACAGCAAGGAAACCTGACTTCAAGAGAGCTTGTGGTAGCCGCCATATTGAAAAAAAAAATCTGTGCATAAAAAATATTCTTTGAAGTGACTTAATGTGCTTAACTTGCTTGACTCTCATGCCCTCTTTTTTTTTAAAAATGTGTATGATTCTCAGAGCATTAATGCATACCGTATACTTACATGGTCCCCGACTTGAATTGTGAGTCCGTGTTTCATATACCTGTAAAGTTGTGTCTTGCAGCATCTTAAAGGTTGCCATCTGGATATATGAAGCTAAATGTAAATATATACCATTTTAAAAATTGGATTATCTGTATGAATATGGTAATCACATGAGAGGATTTACATTTGAATGTAAATAGTACATATTTTTAATTGATCTTTTTAATTGATCTAATAAAAATATGACCTCTTCCTACTGCTTTTGCTATCTTTGGAATATTTTATGGCCTAGGGGCCTGGCCCCTTGTTACTCATGCTCAGACCCACTCAAAACTGCTTCAGTGGAATGCAATAGTCAACTAATCAAATTTGCAGAATCATTACCAAATTTTTATTTGTAGTCGTTAGTAACAGTTGGTCTTTGTTTCCATGGTCATGTTAGTTTGGCTTCAAGGTAGTGTAGCTGTCTGAAAAAGGGTAGGTGGGACATCCCTCCAAATCTGGGCCATTTATTCCCATCTCTTCCTTGTCCTGGCACAAGTGTTCAGTGGGTTGCAAAGACAATCAGTGAATTGACTTGACTGAAACTAATGAAGAAGAACAAGCTGATCTGGCTTAAAATACGTCTATGCAAACACTCATTCCAACATAAAAGATGAGATGAGAATGAATTTTAATGATGTGATAGAAGCTTAGATTATCTCTTTTGGTGATGTCAAATTAAGTGGCCTTTAATGTTAGGAAGCTTATTGTACCTTTGAATGGGAATGTTCAGGGTACTGATGTTCTTCAATTAGGCATGTGGCTAACAGCTCTTTAGCTCTTTATTTCTATGAATAAATAAGTCAAACTCCTGCTCTGTTGATTTATTTTAAAAGGGAAAAAAAAAAAAAAAAAAAAGGTAGGGAGGGGAATTTAGTCCTGTAGTTAGACAAGTAACAAGTTTTGAGAATATGTTTTTTAGTGTCTCTGTTATCCCTACAAAGCTTGTAAGACTGATTAGATTGCATATTTCAGAAATTTACGTAACAGCAGTCTTAACAGGACAAAACCATATACATTTTGAGCAGAGTGATTGTGTCTTCTGCAGGGAGATAATGAGAACTGTTTAGTTCCGTTTCTGGGCTTACCTTCCTGAATGATCCATGTTTGAATCTACTGGGGTACTTAGCCAGGCCAGTGAGGAGTTCTGCCTGCCTGGCTTACGACATAA
Organism: Podiceps cristatus; assembly: GCA_000699545.1. NCBI lineage: Eukaryota > Metazoa > Chordata > Aves > Podicipediformes > Podicipedidae > Podiceps > Podiceps cristatus. The sequence goes on along the minus strand of JMFS01089161.1, from coordinate 8,323 downwards.
TCAGATTGTTTTCCTTTTCCTCACCCTTCAGCAATTGTTTTTCCTCTATAAGCCAATGTTGTCTTTACATGATTGTTATTAAAAAGTTTGAAAGACATCAGAATTCAGACAATTTTGGTAAATAGCTGAATGGAGTTGTTTGTTCACTTTTCAGATTCTTTTGATCGAGTCTCTTTTTGTAATTTGACGCTTCGTCAGAACCTATTTCCTAAGTATTAACATCTTTCTCTGTGCACAGCGTAGCTAACAAATTTAATCAAACTTTCTCAAGACGCTATTTTTTTGAAGGAATGTGAGACTATCTTTGAGTGAAGAGATAGGAGTAGTGTTTAAGGTTTTTCTAATGCTCTTAGAACTTCATTAGTTACCTTTTTGAAAATAAGAGGTAAAGGTTTTGTACTGAACTTCAGATATTCACCCCCACAATAGTCTGAGAAGAAAAAGCTGCAAATTTTGTTCTAGCTTGAAAATATAGAAGTAGTTGCTGAGCAGCTTGTTTCATGCTAGAAGGGCAGGTTTGTATTTACAGTACAGAAAAAGCTTGAAGTATTGCATTGAATGACCCCTTTTGTCTTTGTTGTGCGCATAGAATTATGAGTAGGTATACATGGAAGGCAAGATAACAGTCTAGTAAATTGTTTTTAAGCTATGGCAGAAAAACAAAATTACAGAGCTTGTCTCTACTATTCATTAGTTCTGATGAACAGGTGTGTGGATGTTGCTCTGCAAGCAACGTAGTGAGTTTTTACATGCATTCTCAAAACTTTAGAACCTTTCTTTTATGGGAAATAAGCATTCTGTTGTGTGAGGTGGTTTTCACGAGTAGTTCAAAACTTTTTAAATTTTATAAAGAGGAACAATAATCTAATACGTAGTAAAGCATACTACAAATGTGGTATCACTTAAGTACTTGTCAGTAACTGTCACATTCATGCTATTCAGTCATTCTGCCTTTCATTAGTCTTTCTTAATAGCCTTGAATCATCTGGAATATTTATTAACATATGTGCTCTACTGTGGAATGCTCTGATTTTAGTTATGTGACTATGTTTGAATCTGTATGAATTCAGGGGAAGCTTCTCAACATTCAGCAATTTGTTTTGAAACCGGGAAAATAAAAGTACAGTGATTCTGAGAGAAGATGCATTTTATAAAGGTAGTTTTAAAATTAACACTTTGACCTTCAGGTGTCTCAGCAGGAGGACTTGCAAGTGTGGAAGCTTTTGTTCCACCTCCTTATTCTGCCCCAGGTTGTTTTCAGAAATCTAACCTTTGTCTTGATAAGTCTAATAATGAGAGTTCTAATGTTGAACACTATTTTAGTGCCACTGCTTGAGTATTTCAGAGATTATTTCTGTGTGACTAGTAACTAAAGACTAGTTTAAAAATAGCTTTGATATTTTGCTAAATAAACCTGCAAGAACATCTGCTTTTTGTGTAGGAGATCCTTCCAAATATTACAAAAATTTATCTGTTGCATGCTGTCTTCATTTATTTCAGGAAACTAAAAAAAAAAAATACACTTAAATTTCTTGTGATGTGAACACTGAAATGCCTGTCCTCTAACAGATTCGTTGTGCTGCAAACCCACTGTCAAAGCATTTCCTATAAACTCTTAACTTGCAGCTTTCCTTGTTATATCTTTCTAGGCTGTGCAGAACAAGTATGGCAGAATAAGGTATCACCTAATTCATATAACTTTTTCATATATTTCAGTAATATTTTTCTGAGCTCTTGATTGGAAAAAAAGTATTTTTGTACACTTTACCTAGCAAAGTTAATAGTGTTTGAAAGTTTAATTCACAAAAGGTGCAATTACCAGTTTTCAGGTTGGACTATTAAAGTAGTTCACATAATGTCTGTATAATGCTAAAGGTTTGTATTATAGATCCCTTACTACACAGAGGTGCTTTTGGCTGGCAATTTTTAGTACGAGTTGGAGCAGTTCCTTGGTTTCTGAAACTTTTGCTGCTTCTGTACTAGCAGAGCAACATTCCGTCTTGAATGGGATGCTACTCTACCAGTTATTTTCATGTAAAAAGGTTAAGTAAATGATGAGCTGTGAAAACAATGTATGGGAGCTCCTGACAATGGAGAATCTCTTGTTCTAGGGAAATTGGTGTCAATGCTCCTTTGCTCTGGAAAGGGGCAGGAGCCCTTGAACTTGTCTGTGGTCCATTTGGTGATAAGGCAAAGATGAATTTGCTGTTCATTAAAAGCGTGGCTGTTGTAGTCACTGAAAGCTGACTATATTTATTAGTAAGCAAAAAGACTCCTTATTCTCTGATACTTATGTTTATATTTTATCATAAAAAACAGCTAAGAAAAATCAGATTTGATTTGTTAGATCAGTTGTTTGATCATTTATAGAGCACTCCTCCAATTTAAGTATACTGAATTTAAGCTATATTTACTAGAGTTTTGCAGTAAGCAACTTCTTAGGAATTTATTAAGACTTGAACTGACTGGTATTTTTTTTTTTTTTCCTCCTGAGAACACCTTGCAGGAATTTGGAGGCAGTCTAATATGCAAATCCTCTGTCTGAAACAATGAAATTCTAAAAATACAAACTGCTTAAACATTTTGACTCTATCTTGTTTGTTTGTTTTTTTTTTTTTTTCCCCTCTTTTAAAGGTGCATTTGACCTTCTTACTGTTTCTCCATCGGCTGGCAGAAGAAGCTGGAACAAATGCTTTTGAGAATAAAAGTAAAATAATTAAACCCGAGCACACTATAGCTGCAGCAAAGGTAATAAAGCATTTTTAATGTTTTTTTTTCTTTTTTGTTTGATGTAAAATGTAGTATGACAGTATATACAAAAGTTTTCTGTGTTAGTGTTAATGTTTTTATTTATAATCCAAAATTTGCAGAAACATAATGTTCTTTAATCCATCATTGGCATATTTCATATCACCAAGACATCAAATTAACTCTCCTTGCTCTGTTAAATATAACTCTATTTTTACTTGATTATTCTATATTTAAATTAATAGTTTCAGTATGTGGGTAAGTCTACCCAGTAGTCTACCAGCAAGCATCCATGGGCTGAAAGCCCAGGTTATAGGAGCAGATTCCAAAGTTGGAGGATCTTTATTTCAGATGCTACTCTATCAGGAAGCATGCTGTCTTAACTTCAGTAATATAAATGAAGCTTTATGGAACAAGGGAGAAATAGTTCAAAGAGGTTCAAATATCTTTCTCACACCTTCAGTTCTTACCTGCTTAGTCTGAAAGATGCTCTAAGTGGATACTACTTGAACAAACAGATACTTTGTGTGGTGTTGTGTTTGGCAAGAGAAGAACTAAGGGAGGATTAAACTGTGGATTGTTATATGGGTAATTCAGCATAACAAAAATTGCTGTATAACTGTATGAATATCCGTGAAGGAGGAATCCTCTGCATTGGTAAGTTCTGTGTAAACGCAAATAAGAGGAGGGCGTTACGCAGCTTTTTCTCTAGAAAGAATTAGGGTAGTGTCAAAGTATGACTGAAATCCTCTTGTATTCTCTAGCTCATTTCACTCGCTAGGATCTGTCTGCTTTACCTAGTTTTCCTATGGTTTCCTATGGTTTTCCTAGGTTTGCCTATGCAGAAACTCAGTCTCTAATTTGTTATCTGTTCAACCAGCTACTACTGCTGGGCAAATTGGAAGAACAAAACTCAGTGATATCTGATCGTTGGGTCCCGTGGCTTCTGTTTATCTTCAATATTTTTTTTCCTCTGGTGAAATGTTTAGTTTGATACTTTCCATTACTATAGTAACAGAAATATATACAGGATGCATAGGGTAGCCAAGTTAATGTTACAGTTGGCATCTTATGCATTTGTAATTTCTTTTTAACTGCAATCTTAACATTATTTGAACATTTTTGTGCTCCTTTTTTTTTTTTTTTTTTTTTTTTTTTAAAAATGACAAAAAAGGAAAAACGACTTTTTTTTTTTTTTTTTTTTTTTAAAGATGAGAAGAAAGGAAAAACTGCCTGTATTTTAATAATGTTAACACTTAAATGGTCCCACTTGGGCTTTGAAGTTCATTTTTCAACTTAAACTCCAAACCAAAAAATGTCCTTCCAAGGGTCTGGGCACTCTTGATATAGGAAGAAATAAGGCATTACAAACAAAAATTGAGCGTAGTAGCTGTATAATAGATATTATTTTTTTTTTTTGTCTAGGCCTAAGGAATCTGCTGAGGACTTGAGAGCGCTATTGCTACTTCTCAGCGTTAATTTTTAAAATAAGCCCTTTATTTTACAGAATTCTTGGTTATGAATGTTCTTGTTTAAAAAAACTACTGTCTAATATGGCATATATCTGTATATTTTGCTTTATTTCTAACTTTCTCCCTATACTTACCCTTGGTGACTCTACTCTTGGAAACAGATTGTTTGCCTAGGTGAACCTTTGGTCTGAGTAGCCTAGCGTTTTGTATCTCTTACTGCTAACTGCATTGTAGTGATAAAAGCAATGATAAATATACTTTTTTCTTTTCACAGGTTATTTTAAAGAAAAGCAGAGGCTAGAAAACAGACCAGTGGAATTTCAAAGCATGTTTTTCTGTTTTTTCTTACTAATGTGAGATCCTGGGAGCCAGCTTTTGCACTTGTGGAAGTATTTAGTTTTATTGATGTCTGTGTCCTGACACCGAGTATCTTGCTGTTTCTTAAAAAAAAAAAAAAAAAAGACTCTTACAATGTATATTTTCATGCACTTCATTCATAATTTTAAAACATGTGTCCTTTGTCACTTAAGATTTTTGATGTACTTTATTTCTTCCATGCCAATGGAGCAATGCCTATGCCATAGTCTCTATTCAGATACAATGTGTCATTTATTAAGAAGTGTGGAACTTTAAAAGGAGAACAGTAATAAAAATGCAGGTTTCACCAAATCCATTATAGATTATGCAGTTCAAATCAGATTTATTAGCTAAACAAAATCTTGGCTTTCAAAACAATCACTAGTGTATTAAATATCTTGGCTTCAATTTACTTATGAATGTCTTAATATTTTGAAATTACTTTGAAAAGTAGGCTAGAAATTCTGTGTTCTGGGGAAAGAATGCATATTTTCTATTTCTAAATCATGTTCTGAACTAACGGATGGCCTATTTTTTGATGTGGTAGATGAGACAAGTTGGTGGTCTCTAATTCAGTTGGTGTGGACAGATGCACATTATGAAAAAGAAAAGATCTGGCACAGCTGATGTTTTTGAACTTAGAGCCCATGCAAATAGTGAAGATAAGTTGGCATGAGTGCCAAGCTACTTCCTCCCCGCTTTTGAGTGTCGTCCTAGCTTGTCAGAATTCTGGAAATGTACATAATATAAAATTATCTTTTCAAATTAAAATCCTGTTATGTTCCTAATCTGATATCTTTAAACAGTTGCTGAACACTTTGCTTAATAAATATTACTAAAAAGATATAGTTGAATCTCATAGTGTAAGCTGATAATTGTGGAATATGTGGTAGCTGATCCTTCATATGCACAGTGAGCTACTCTTAAAATAAAGATTTTTTTTTAAAAAAAAAAAAAACAACATGTATTGAGTAGTTTAATTTTGTTTAACGCGTTATTTGGTATATTTTAGAAACTTAAAAAAAAAAGTAATTCTTTTTTTTGTCTAGTCTAAGGAAACCAGAGCAATGCCAGAACTGCAAATTTCATATCATTTCCACGTACTTTTTAAAATCCTGTGCAACCTGTGAAAAGCCATCCATTTCAGAGTATGCAGAAAGGAAGGATGACTTAAGTCATATGGCTTAGTTCAGTCTGCTTCTTATAAGATTGACTATTTTCCTTATTCTGCCTTTTCTTCTCTTACTCCCTTGGAATCCATAAAGAAAGCTGAGAACATACATGTGTCAAGGGTATTTGGACTTCATAATCTGAAGTACATGGTTATGAATAAGAGAGATCTGACTAGGTATTTCTGGTTTTCCGTGCAATTACGGTCCGTGGTTTAACAATTTTATTGCAACGCTATATTTTCCTTTGTTAGAAATGTTTTATCTTATTTTTTTCTCTGAAATATTTCCTTGTAGTCTTTGTACAAGGTGTACAAAACTTTGTTTTGAGTGCTGTAGCTTCTTTTAGCACTTGATTGATATCCGTTTTTACTTTTTTATTTGCCTAGGAGCAAGATCCACTCTGAGTTTAGTGGAATGTTCTCATCCTCATGTAGTAGATGGATGATCAGCTACCTTTGGGGAAGGGAGGTGAGGAAGGGTTACAGCCAGCCACCTGTGTACTTTAATATTTTACAAAGTGTTTTTGGTCTGTATTCATGCTTAAGGAGGTGCCTGTTTTTTTAATGAGGGATATTTTTCTGTAAGCACTGAGAAGTTTGAGTCAGAATGTGTCCTGTCACTAGGTTGCCAGTGCTTTGTGAACATTTCATAATAGCTGAAGCAGACAGGTATTCAGAACACCTGAGTAGTTTGGCAAGTATTCAGGTTTCTCTCTTAAACTTTACATTAATGCTTACTGAAAATTAATGTGGTTGCTGTAGTATGGTTAAACATTTAGAAATATAAAATGCTACAGTGTTTTTCTAGTATCTTGTTGAATTTTCACCATAAGGTTAATTATATTCGTATTTGGCAGCTATTCTGTACTCCTTGTACTCACTTTTCTACCCAGCACTCCTTACTGCATTTTTGAAATCAAAACTCCTTACAGAGGTGTTATCTAAATACCCATGAACACTTCCAGTCAATATAACATTGGTGGATATACTAATAATGTGTTTTCTGTTATTGAATCTATTTAATGACAAAACGTCAAAGCACATAGTTCTAGAAATGTCCTTTTAGACTAGATCTGTGGTAGAAAGTCAGGCTCTCTTATTTGAGTTTCCGTGTTGGTTCTCTGCTGTTGGGAATAAAAAAAAAAAAAAGGATTATAATGCTGATGTATTAATAAGGTGTCTCTTCTACTCAACTGTTTTCATGAAACCTTAAGTGATTTAGTGTTCAGAGACCGTTGAGACTATTGGCTCACTATTGAATTTTCTCTGGTTTTAAAGGTAAGATTCAAGAGATCTTGTGAAGGAGAAGTGCTTAGACAATACAATTTTGACTCTTCATTTCCTCAGGAAAGCGGGATAGAAGGCCTAAAAAATTAAAGGCACACTAAGACATCATCCAGTTTTTCCATTCTCTTTCTTCTCTTTGCAGCTTTCCCAGTGTTTCACATCCTACCCTGCCCTTTCATTATGACCATCAATGAAAGAGGGAAAAGTCAAAATGAAGAAATAGAAGAATTTGATAAAAGTATTTCAGGTGGCCTTTGTCTTGGGTTTCAGCTTTTTGTGTAGCTAATGTTAGTCCTTGGGCCAGTGAGTGGTATCACAAGTGATTAAGGCACAATAGAAGCAGCAAAATATTTCAGAAAGTCAACACAGGTGCTAGAGAGGACATTTATGCCTTGGAGTTTCATTGTGCTTGTATGTGGAGGAATGCATGGTTGCTAAAAAAAGTCTTACATTGCATAGTACAAATAGTAAATATTCTCTGGCTATAGTGATACAGTAAAGGAAACAAAAAATGAGAAAAATGTATGCTCTAATAGGAAGATTCTTTTTCTAGCCATAAGGTGGGGATAGAGCAAAAACTGTCTTTTTCTTCCCTGCAGTAACTTCCTATTAGAGAAAATATTCTGTTTATGCCTATTAAAATGTATACTATAGGTTGTGATATTTCCAGATATTTTTTGAAGACTACCAAGCCTGCGCTGCTGACATATGTAAGGCAGTTAATGTTAAAAAAAAAAAAAAAAGATCCCATTCACGTCAAGAAAGGGTGTTCAACTGATCCATACTGAGGGGGTGAAAGTTACATATATGAGGCTTTGATGGATCTTGAAGATTTTTCTTTTTTCAAAGATCAATGTTTCAGCATCAGATAGTTTTTAGTTATAGGTCTATAGCTACTTGTACAACATAGCCCCTCTTTTAGAAACTGGTATGGTCTATGGGCAGTTTTATGCAGGAGGTTTTTGTAGAGGGCGTTGCTCTCATGGCAACCTTAACTATAAAGCATATAGCTGGTATTGGTTGAATTGCTGACTTGGCATTCCATTAGTCTTTTATCAGCTTAGAACAACTGTTGGTAGGGCATTGTAACTCCTACATACTGACTTTGACTGGTTTTGAGCTGACTTGTAAGAATATATTTAGGAGGTGTGTGATTTATATTTCAAATAACAGTGCTCATTACAGTAAAACAAAATATTTCCAGAGCTGTAAACTATATGTCAAATTTAGGTTCTTCAGACTGTTTCAAAGCGCTATGTGTAGTTGTTGTATAGTTCAATATACTATA
>KL277205.1:972-12462 GCA_000699545.1 Podiceps cristatus | reverse complement strand
GCAGTACGTCCTGGGGCTCTTCATGATCTACATGTCCACCCAGGTGGACGTGCTGCTGGGCGACGGGCAGGGCCGGGGCCCCGACGTGGTGGCCCTCACTGTGACTTTCTTCCTCTTCGAGTTCCTTGCGGCGACGCAGGACATTGCGGTGGACGGCTGGGCCCTGACCATGTTGTCCAGGGAGAACGTGGGCTACGCCTCCACTTGCAACTCCGTGGGCCAGACGGCCGGCTACTTCCTGGGCAACGTCCTCTTCCTGGCCCTCGAGTCGGCCTCCTTCTGCAACAAGTACTTGCGATTCCAGCCCCAGCCCCAAGGGATTGTTACCCTCTCAGGTACTGCCTGGGTACCGCCGGCCTGTGCACGCCAGTGCTGGGATGGGGATGGTTCTTCCCGGAGGCTGGACCAAAGCTCAGCTCGGAGAGAATGGTGGTTTGGCGCTGTGAACCGAGCGGGTTTGGTTTGTCGCCTGCCCATGGGAAAGCACAGCCCGTTGGAAGGCTGGCGGGGCCCACTGCTGCATGGACTGAGCTTCCAGGTTTCTCTGGGTTTAAGTGTGAGGGGAATCTGCCTTGTCATTATCTTGGCTGGCCTAAGCACTTTGGAGAAACTTTATTTTTCTTTTCCTAGTTTAATGACCATGGAATAGATTGTTGTTTAAAAAACAAAACAAGACCCCAAAAAACAACAAACAAACTGAAAGCTTTGCCTCTTTTTAAGGAGGCCTTTTAAGAACATCTTCTTCTGGGAGGAAGGAAAAGGGAAATTAAAAAACAAAACAAAACCATACCTCTTCCAAGAGGGTATTGTTCACAGAAACAGAAATGGCAAGAGTTCAGGTTGGCCACGTAGCCAGTTTCTGAAGGAATGCCTTATTTTCTTAAATGAAGGGGGATTTTGTTTTCTCTTTAATGAATTAAATGGAGTTTGGTGATCCTGCTGTAACTAGCTGTTAGTGTAGGGATGGATGTTGGTTGTTCTTTTTTTTGGTTTTGTTTGGGGTTTGTGTTGTTTTGTTTGTTTGTTTTTTCGGAAAGGTTATGTGTGGTGGTTGATGTTAGGCGCGTTACCTAGCAGCCGCTTAAAATGCACGTTTTGGTGGCATGGTTGAGTGTAGCCAGCTCAGCTTATGTGAGGATGGGAAAAACTGGCGCCACTTCAGGTTGCAGTCTCTAAGTGACCACGTCTAGCAATGAAGAGTAAGTCCTCATGGATTAGTTTCTTTCCCTCTCTTACATTGATTGTCTGCCTGTATCATGTAAGAAGGAGGCATGCCGGAACTGAATTGAATTGTTTAAAGGCTAGTTTTCCCTTTCTGGCCTGTACCTATCTTATTGATAGATGAGGGTATTGTTTTCTGAGACTGCTGTACGTATTTTGTGTATGCAGTTATCACAGATGCTGACTAGTCTTTCTCTTTCCTTCCTGTTGATAACCCGATGTCTACATGTCAAAGAGCACAGAGCCGTCCTCAAAGTCACCCTGCTGGTGTATCCCGCTCCTTTGTTTTCCCTTACCGTGTAGTTCTCCAGTGCTGGTGTGTCTCTTCCCTCCTGCTCCAGTGGCAGACTGAGGCCTTGTACTGCTGAAGCAACTTGCAAGTCGCTAGTGCAGTTAAGAGAGCCTGGATTGTCAATACTTACCTCCACTCTCCAGGCTTTTCTTGGGGTTTTTGGTTTGGTTTGGGGTGTGGGGGGTTGTTTGGTTTGGTTTGGGGTTTTTTTCCTCAGTGCTGTTTGTATAAATGGATTTGTTACTATTACAAGAGTGCTGTCTTTAGGGAAAAAAATATCCCAAACCCAAGAAACACCAATGCAACCTGTTTAACTTGCCTTGAAGGACTAACCTAGGTGGAGTAAGAAAAGCAAATAGCTCTGGCAGTGTTGTTGCAGGATATGTTTTTTTGGGGCAGCAAAACTGGCTGCGAGGAGTTTCTGTTCCCTTGTTCGTGTGAGTGTATGCCACTGTTTCCTGTGTCCACGTTTCTCCTGAAGCCGCTGCAGAGCAGTACTGTAAACCGGCTCACTGGAAGGAGGAGAGCGGCATTTCGGTCCTAGCCTTGGTTTGGGCAGTTAAAGCAGCAGCAAATTTCACAGTTTGAAAAGGTGAATAGTTTTCTGCCGGTTCACCTCTCCAAATGGGAAAGAACGAGTCGACGCATGGTGATCCCAAGTCAGCTTCAAGTTGTGGAGAAGCAGCAGCGTTCGTTGTTTGCTATGCGGTCACGGGAATGCTGGCTCCAGCGTGAAGGAAGAGGGGAAGCGCGAGTGCGGGAGGAAGTTGTCTGTCCCTCCAAGGCAGCCGGACTCACCTGGCCGGTGACCTTATCCCGGGAGATGTCTCGCTGTAGAATTACTTAAAGCTGTTGTGATGAAACACCTGTACCCCCGTGCACACCGCAGCGGTGGTTATTTTCCAGCCTGCTCTGTCCCTGATCTAGTTCAGAAGTTTGCTTTGCCTAAACACATTGGTTTATTTTGTTAGTAACGGTGTAGAGGCAGAGACAAAATAGGGACAAGGGCAGGCAGCGGTCATGGCACCAGAAACTGTGCTAGAAATTCCTTGTGTAAACTAATTTTAAAGTTCCTTTTCTTGTAGCCTGTTAGGGGACTTTATTTGAAAGGAAGTATACCTTATTTTTGCCTAAACTGCCTAAAACCACAAAAACTTTTTTTTTTTAATCTAGGCTGTTATATATGTTCGTTTTTTTCTTTTTGTTTTGCTTTGTTGCTAATCCAGCCACTGCATTGCTGTATTGCAGCTGACAGGGCTGACCTGATCCAGAGCGTTCATGTGAGGGTGCTTAAAGCTTCCTGCATTCCCATCCTCGCGCCGCAGGTCTCTCGCTGCGATGATAATGCTTAGTGCTATTATTAGAGTACCACTGCTGTATGTCTTTTGTAGGCAGTAGCTGGGACTAGCATGACTCTCTGAAAACTCATCTTTTATTTAGAAGTGTATGTTCAGGGTACTTTTTTTTAGTAGAGGAGAGAGGAATCTGACAGCATTGGCTATGAAATCTCCTCTCCTTTAGGAAAAGGAAAAGTAACTGATGTGGAAGCAGCAGAAAATGGCTTGAAATGCCTTTTTTTTTTTTTTTTTTTTTTTCTCCTCCCATTTACCCTGCGAATGGTAGGATATACCTAACATAGTCTTTCCCCATTTCCTTCCGTGCTGGTTGTGCTTATTCCCTTCCTGTGCATAAGAAGCGGCTAATAATTGACTAAAGCTTTGCACTGTCTTTGCCCTTTCAGCAGCCCTCGCTGCTTGCTTTCAAGTCACCATGAGGCTCCTGGAGTTGCTCATGACCAGGGAGATAAAAGGCTACTCCTGTCTTACCCTCTGCATGTTACTGAGTTCATTCTTGCCCTTTTCATAAAGGTAGAGGATAGGATTATTTTAGATTAATCCATTCACTAACTCAAAAAGTACTTGCCCTAAAATATTGGTGTGCTTTTGCTATTGTTGCCTTCAAATCCGCAATTTAGCAAATAGTGTATCTGCTTAAAATAGAGCACTTGGAAGTTAGCAAGTACAGTAGCTGCTTAAAACAGACGTATTGGAGTGACTCTACTTGATGGCTGTGTAAGAACTTTCATCAGGAGATCTTTACACTCAGAAGTATAAATCTTTGTTTCCTTCTGATGGTAGCTGGGTATTATATAGGGAGCAGAGAATTGAGGCACAGAATAGCTACAAGACTACACAGTAAATCAGCTGGAGAGCTGTGAATGACTTTTCCTCTGAAGTGTTTTCTCCATCTTGTATCTAGTAAATGTGGGGTTTTTTTCTCCTTGATCAGCTTTTAGTGATTGTATGTGTAATCCTTCAGCATTTTTATTTCTGTTTCTCCTCCAACGTGATCATTGTGGTGGTAATGCACAGAGCGCCGGGGAAGGGAGCCGCTTTGCTGCCGCTCTTCTGTCTCGGATCGCGAGCAAACCTGCGGTTGTGGAGCGAGGGGCAAGGAAAGGGCTGTGCCAGTCCCTGGGTGTAGCTGTGTCTGTGGTTTGCTTTTGTTGCTTGTTTTTAGTAGGGTCAATGAGTGATGTTTTTGTTCATTTTTTGATTAGGTGTATATTGTTGCAAAATAACTGTATTTTAGATACTCCATGAATCGTAAATGAAGTGACGATGGTGGCTGCTAAAAGACTATTTAATATTTTCTTTTTTTCCCCTCCAGATTTCCTGTTTTTCTGGGGAGCTGTCTTTTTAATTACCACTACACTGGTTGCCCTTTTGAAAAAGGAAAACAAGGAACTAACACCAACAAAAGAAGAAACAAAAGGCATCACTGATACCTACAGGCTGCTGTTCTCAATAATCAAGATGCCGGCAGTGCTTACTTTCTGTCTCTTGATTCTCACAGCAAAAGTGAGTAAATACTTATACGAATGGTTAGATGCTGATGATATGAGTGCCTGAAAGGTTGCTGAGTCTCCATGGTGTAACTTATTCCTTAGTTTTGCTAGAGGTGGTCATCCGAGTTCTGAATTCTCACATGGAATTTGAAACAGAATTGCTTATATCATTGTGCTAACCAGGGCTGTACAACAGAAAATATGTCTGAGCTTTCGTGTTTACACAAGCGTTTAAGAGAAATTTGATTGCAACCCAGTATTAAAGTAACTTGGTTTTAAACATTCTGAAAGAGTTAGGTTGTTTGTGTAGTCTGCAGTTAAAAGGACAGAAAATGTTTCTTTTAACCTAAATACTATTCCCAGAATCTGCAACTCTGCACAAACTAGGTTTCCACGGCTTCTCGTTGGCTGTCGTGGATACTGACAGCAATTAAGGCACAAGTATGAATCTCATTGCCGTGTTTAATGTTGTTGGTATAGTTTTGTCACTGATGGTGAGAAGAGTATGCAAGTGTAGAACATGTTTCAGAACGGATTTGGAAATCAAATGAGAGACGAGTGAATGTACTCTATCACATTTCTCAATTTACTGAATACTGAGAAAACTGAATTTGTGGCCAATCACTGCTTTCCTCAGTTTATTTTGCCTAATTTACATTGCAGGTTGGATTTTCAGCAGCAGATGCCGTAACTGGACTCAAACTGGTGGAAGAGGGAGTCCCAAAGGAGCACTTAGCTCTGCTAGCAGTTCCAATGGTTCCTTTACAGATAATATTGCCTCTGATTATCAGCAAGTACACGGCGGGCCCCCAGCCGCTGAACACGTTTTACAAAGCTATGCCTTTTAGGTAAAAACAGACAAATCTGTGTGACAGAAAGGTAGTAATTTGTGTATTGGTATCAGGTGTAGGATTTCTTGTGTAACTCAAACTTCCAGATACTGTGAGAATTCTGACATACGTTCTTGTAAGTTGACCTCTGTCTTGTGCCTTGATTCATGTAGTAAGACATATAAGAAAGCGGCACGTGAGGTGGTGTTAAGATGCGTAAGCAGCAGCGTTAGAGCATACGCTCCTGCTCCTGCAGTTCAGTGTCAGGAGGTCCTTACTCATGAAGCGTTCTGACTGGATCCAGTCCGATCCAGATCCTGGAGCCAGGGCTGTACCTGTAAAATTCCACGTGCTTCCCGCTGTGAGAGCAGCAGGACGCACTGACGGGTGAGTTGGTGCATCTGCTGGCTGTGTGCTTTGCTGAGGTAACTGAGCATGAAAGAAGCTGAATTAGGTGGATATGGACAAGGAGACATTTAATTTTTGTGTGAAGTGTTTTATATAGGAGTTTGCTTATTGAATTCTAAAACCAATGAATCCAGCAAATTACCTCGCGCTGTTACTCAGTAAATCGCATGACATGTCTGTAACAGGTAGCTATTACGTTAGCATGTTCTTATGCAACTATGTATGATTTTACCAAAAAAAAAAAAAAGTAGCTATTGCTCCAGCTGAATTTGCTTAGATATCTTGTGCATGCTTTCTAGAAAAATAGATTTCTGTGTGAAAGGGCAGGGGAGAAAGCTAGTATAGGAGATCTGGTAGTGAATTAATGTTTGTATGGAAGACAGAATTGTTTAGGTATAAAATGTTTACCATTTCAGTGCTTATCAAATATTTAATATCTAATTCTGTCTGAGATAGTTAAAACTATTTAGATATAAACTATTTCTCTTTTAATGTATTCTGTACGTATAAATGTTTGATAGTTGCTTTGTGTTAAGGAATCACATGAGGAGAATTACTTGAATTACAAATTATCTTTCCCTTTTCTCCAGATTACTGCTTGGTCTGGAATTCGCTTTTTTGGTATGGTGGACTCCTAAAGTAAAACATGAAGGAGGATTTCCTGTCTACTACTACGTTGTAGTATTGCTGAGTTACGCGTTACATCAGGTAACGTACTTTGGGTGGGAAGGGGAGGGGGACAGGAGGGTATTTCGTATCAGTCAAGAGGTGTGTACATGCTGTTACCTGCTTTTGTCCTTAGGTTGGCTAGAAATCCCCTAAGTCTGACCTGCTCCGTATGGCTGTATTTCCTTTTGATACTCATTCCAATATAATTTCTGCTCCCACATGCTCCATTGGACATCTTCTGTCGCTTTTAGCTGAGCGGACAGGCTTTTTCTTGCAGATTTTTTTCCCCTCCCAAACCAGCAGCCCAAAAGCGTGGTGGAGTTGGGGAAATCCCAGCGTTCTAACTGATTTCATAGCACGATGGTTGATGATTGTGCTTATTGTGCAGATCCAAAGCTACATTAGTGATTTTGAAGGAGCATCATGATGGATCTTATCCAAAGGCCTGGAAAACAAACGCCTGATACAAACTGGGCTTTGAATCAGAACTAAAATGTATGCAATGCCTTGAGAGGCGATTTTTAAATGCAAAAGCATTATTTTTAGATGCTATTTTAGCTGGCCCTATCGTACTTCAGCTTGATAACTTGAGTTGTTCCAGTGCTTGTGAGGCTGGGTGCGTTCCAGCGTGGCTTGAGGCAAGCGGCAAGACTGCTCCTTGGTGTTAGGAGAGGGACAGTCTGCAGCAGTAATTCCTCTTGTGCAATTTTAACCTGTTGGGATTGCTTTTCAGTCAACGTTGCTAACTTCAAGTAATCTCTTAGAACAGTTTTTACGTTAGGTTGTCATTGTCTGTAACCGGGGAGGGCTTACTGCCCTGTGGGTTTTCTTACCTCTTCTATAGATCACGCTGTATAGCATGTATGTGGCAATAATGGCTTTCAACGCCAAAGTCAGCGATCCGCTGATCGGAGGCACCTACATGACACTCCTAAATACTGTGTCAAATCTGGGAGGGAACTGGCCTTCCACCGTTGCGCTCTGGCTTGTGGACCCACTCACGGTGAAAGAGTGCGCAGGGGCCCAGGAACAGACCTGTGGAACTACAGTTGCTGCAGAAGTAAGTTTGGGGGGCTGCGAAGGCCTCTGTTCAATTATTTCTCAATGAAATGGCTTTTCTTAGGTTTTTTTCGTGCCTTTGAAAACCTTCCTAGTGGATAGCGTATGCTTAAAAGTTCCCACTAATTGAGCTGATTTTCCTGTCTGATGAAATTAGGTCTGTTACCTGTACACTCTTGATAACTAACATCTTTACCAAAGATTTGCAGTTGCAGAGTAGTTGTCCATCTCTTTCCGGGCTGGGATGAAAAGCTGGTGGTAGAAGCCCTAGATTGGTGCCACATTCTCCGCGGTTTAAGGAGGCTGGAGTTACATTTTGAGAGTAAACGGTGCCAAGTTCAGGGTTGCGTAATTAGGTGTTCCATTTGTGGCAGGCCGTCTGTCCCCCAAGTCCCTTAACTTTTGCGGTAGGTTCTTGTTCCTTCTGTCTTTCTGGAGGCTTCCTACCCGGGTACCTCGATACCTTCTCCCGTGATGTTACCTTGCCATCTGTCTTGGAGCTTTGCTTTTGAAACTGAGCGGTGTGACTGGCTGCCTCCCTCGTTCTGGGGAGCCCTGTGGAAGAGAACAACGTGCTGTGCTACTGTACGCAGATCAAACAGCACAACACAAAACTGCCGGGAAAGCGAGGTTTCAAATCCATCACGTCACAAGCAAATGAGAAATGTTTGGAAGGGTGGAAATGTTGGGGGTTTTTTTGTTGTTGTTGTTGGATTCTTCTTTTTCCCTTACTTGTGACTGAGACTTAATTCACTCTTGAATGCCAGGACTCTCTGGGATGTAGAGGTTCCCCAAATAAAGTGTCGTAGGAGTCAGACGAGACATGTTTGAACTGGAGTTGCAGTTTTTACTAGTTGCAGGGGGAAACTGCTACTGCAGTGTGTGCTTTTTCTGCCTGTCACGACACTAATTAGGATCCCTGTGCCTGGGCCCGTATTGCACTTAAGTCCCTCCTCCTTCACCTCACTCCTCTGATCTTTTTTCACACCCTCCCAGCTGGTAACATACCACCACTCGCTGCTTATTCCAAATCTGAACTTCACATGTCTCAGAATAAGGAAAATGCTGGCAGAACCTCAACTCAGTGGATTAATTTATTTTGGTATTATAGCAGTATTGAAAGCTAAACAACAGCAGAAACGACTGTGTGTTATATACATACCCTTCAAATGCTGGAGTTTCGTCTTCCAGTTCTGCAATTAAAACCCACCCTGGGCATGTTTTTCCCAGAAATATGGAGCATTTGGTGCTGTCTCTCTGCAGATTCAGTGTGGTAAGATGCAAGGGTTTAATTTCCAAAGAAGCGCTTTGAATGGATGGGGGAAAACACAAAAAAAAACCCAAATAAACCAACAACCACCAAAAAACCCCCAAACCAAACAACCCCCCAGATAACCCCACCTACTTTTTGTGGGATTAAGAGCAGTGATTGCACCCCCAGCCCCGCCTGAGAAGCTGGACAGCTTCTGTTTCCTAGAGTTAGCCCCTTGGGCCAGCATGCTCCATTTCCCACACGTTTTGTAATGGTTTTGTCACTTTTCATACCAGTGGCGAGCTCGAAGGCCTCTCTTGCTAACTCCGTAGGAGACCAGGAAGAGTAAACAGATATATCTAGTTCTAACCAAGAGCGAGTCAAAACCAGTGTATCTCTAACGCTTGCTTTGAGAAAGTCTGATCCTGTATCTCCCAGAGAACACTTGATGCATCAACTTCTGCGTCTGTGTTTCAGCTCTGCAAAAAAGCTGGTGGTTCCTGTGTTACTACTTTGGATGGTTACTACGTGGAATCCGTCATCTGTGTCCTTCTGGGGTTTGGCTGGTGGTTCCTACTTGGGCCCAAATTCAAAAAGCTGCAGGACGAAGGACAGTCTTCCTGGAAGTGCAAGAGGACCAACTGATGCAGTTTACATACTGGATGGACTAGCGAGGTCATTTTAGTTTCATGACAAAGATATATCCCATAATCGATAAACAGGATTATAGGTATTTTTAAATGCCACATCACTGGAAAAAATGGGTGGCCGAGATGGTGGTATGTTTGTATGTGATACCACTTGCCCTCCCAATATGAAAATCTAAGTTCAGAAAGTAATTATTAAAAAACGGCACCTATGTACTACATACATACCCCATGCTGTAGCTTCAGAGTCATGGCTGCTGGTGTAACCGACGCCCGAATTTCCGTAGAGTAACTATGGAAAAGCTAATTGTGCCATGTCTGTCTAAACAGCAGCATCGTCAGCGAAGTTCCCACTCTTTATTTTCAAACGGAAATGATCTGACACAGGTGGTTGACCCAGGGAAGGATCTCCAAGGCATTTTGACTTGTAGGTTGAGCGCGTTGTACCACGGAACTCGTGGGAAGATAAGTAAAATGTTTGGGGGCTTTGTTTCTTCTCACTTTCTGAACTGTAACCACACCTCGAAGGATGAAATGATTCAGAGATTCTTTTAAATGTATTTTCTGGCTTTTATAAGCTTTAAAGATTTATAAGAAAATATTTTTATAAACAAATTACATTTAATTTATTTCCGCTGTTTCAAAGCATTTTGATTTACATTCAAGGTACTTGCTTGACATAAAATTGCTGCAAGGTAGGACTGAAGAGTAACGCACAATACTCTAAGCCTCGCGTCCTGGAGATGTAGAGTGGTCAGTGCAGCGGCTAGCGCACAAAGCCGGGCTTCGAAGGGAGGGGGCGTGCAGGCCTTCGGAAGGCCGGTCTTGCTTCGAGGGAAGGAATCGATAGTGTTGGTTCCTCTACATCACTAAAATGTGAACATTCAGTTTCAAAATCAGTGGGGAAAGAAGTGACCATTCCGAGCTAGGGGTGCGAAAAGATGATCAGTGCCTTTGGAAGTGATTTGGTGATGGCGAACTTGCCAAATTCCCAGCGAGCTGGCGTACGGCTTGCTGCCAGGTGAATCAAACAAGCTAAACCCTGTGGTAGAGCTGCTACAGAAAGCTGTTGCTGATGCTGTGTCGTGGAAACATTGCCGTTGCGTTTGTCAAAAATGACTTCCCTCCTGAGTGCCTTAGTGACGTACAGCAAGCGAACTGTACGCCCAGAGAGAGGGCACTTGGATATTGTTGGATGTTTATGGTACATCGTTATTAAAAAAGAAAACTATTAAAAATACCTTTGAAAGGTGCACGATTTCCTTTTCCATTCTGTGTTTCTCGCCTTGTCAGTGTTGGAACTATTGCATCCTGAGCCTTGTGTTCCAGACTCCCGGAAGCGGTTGTGATCTGTTGTGACTGTTTCAGGAAAAAAGTAAATGAATACCAGCTTTTGGCCGACTGGAGGGGACGTGGGTGCGTACAAAATGTCCACATGACAGAGGAGTAAGGAGGTGCCTGGAAGAGGCCAGTCCTTGGGCGCTGAAGCCCGTCCCTCTGCCTCTTCCGCTCTGCCTCCTCCGTGGGGGTGGCAGAAAGCCAAGCCCCGAGCTGCAGCTCTGCCCCGCCGTGATCCGCCGTCAGCCACGGCGCACGCTCGCAGTTTTGAGTACGGCACAATACGTCAGGCTACATAAAAGCGAGACGCCGCCCCCCCCCCGCGGTAATCCGCCGTCAGCCACGGCGCACGCTCGCAGTTTTGAGTACGGCAGAATCAGTCAGGCTAAATAAAAGCACATTGGTTTTACTCCCCAGACTAAAAGTCTTTCACTTCCGCGTCTGCAGAAGCACAAAGACGACAAGAACGTGTCAGGGATTTGTAGTCAAATGTGGGTGCATCCTGCAGTCCCAGCCAGATCCTCTCCACTGCATCAGCTACGTACGAGGCACTTCACTTCTGCGTCTTTCCTGGAACCAGGGGCCGCTCACTTTAATCACGGAGCTGGGGATTTATTTGTTTTTTGTTAATTTTTCTGACTTTGAGGAAAAACTCATCTGCAGAATATAGGAAATTAAATTCATAGGCTTTTTAGGGTTTGCTTTTACTTTGCAGTTTTGTTTCGCTCTTTCTGAAGGTGCTGGTGAAATTTTATTAATAAAGACAAGTTGAGAATTGTTTATCAGTACATTAGTACCCAAATCAGTAGTAATATATATATATATATAAAGAGCTGCCCAGCCGAGTGCCAACAGTTCTTTGTTTTCTGGTGGCTTGTTTCATTGTCTTCTGGCTGTTCTTGGGGTAGTTTTACACGATAAACGCT
>JMFS01089144.1:0-47979 GCA_000699545.1 Podiceps cristatus | reverse complement strand
CGGAGATGCGCCCGCACTTCCCCTCAAACAAATTTCGTCGGTCCTGAGGCAGATCCCGGGGGAGGGTGTTGTCTGGCAGGGTACCAGGTTACAAACCCGGAGGGCAGGGCCTTCTCCCAGCCTCGATTTTGCAGTACAGACAGCTGAAGCAGATGTGAAAAGCACACAGAAGGTGGGCAGCCTGTCTTTGCATCTCACAGGTCAACACCTAGTTGAGGAGACAAAATAACACAATTTCCGTACCAGCATGAGTCCCTGTCGATGATCTGAAGATCGGTGTGAAAGAGATACTTTGGAGAGAAACAGCAGAAAGGATGGAAGTATCTTTGCTCTGCCAAAATAATGAAACATCATCCTCAGCCTAAGAATGTTACAGAATCTTACTTCCTTTTTTTAAAAAAAAAAAAAAAATTCCAGGGATTAACATTGACCCAACAGGGTAACACTGCAATAGACCATCCATCCGACATGCTTGAGTCAGGGCCCAGCTTTTGCCTTTGCCATCAAGCTGCTGGGTCTGTGCAAAGGAACATCAGAATTCAAGGCGCTGTCTCTGGATCTGAAGTTTCCTCAGTCCCACAGGGAGCCCGGTCTCCTCTGTCCCAGGGGCCGGGCGAGCTTTGGACCCGAGCCCTCGCACGCCAACAGCCTACTTGCGTGTCGGGCCGTAAAGGGCACATCTCCCTCTCTTTCACGGGCACTGATCTGTTTTCATCTTCCTGCTGCTGATGTGGCACAAAGCCTGGAAAAGGGGGTATTTGTGTCAGCTAAAGCTCTGGTGATTTTAAAGAAGTATTAGTAAGAAAATAGCAACGTAGCTCAGAAAAGCTTCCCCAAGAGGTTACCTAATCCACCCCTGCCTCAGACAGATACTGTAAAGCATTCAGCAAAGCAAATTTACCAAAAAAAAAAAAAAAAAAAATAGTGCTGGAAGGTTTCACGCTCCCCAAGCGGTCTATTCTGTCTTCCAGACAGACCTTTTCAATGCTTTACCAACAGCTTCCCTGCTGTAGTTTATGCCCTGTGTTAATGGACCTGTCCTAGTCCATATAGGGTCCTTCCTTCTGGTTGAAATCTTTCGTACATTTGAATATTGCCTACTCCCTTTCCCCCAGTCCTTCTTTCCATAGGAGAAGAAAAAAAAAAAAAAATCCCAGTTTTTCCTTCTGTAAAATGTTACATTTTCTCCATAATTGTTTATCATGCTGCTGCCCTCTGGCCCCTTCAGGTGTCACCATTTTCCTGGAGTTAAAGTGCCCAAAGCTGTATTCCAGCAGAGGCTTTCTCATGATTACCACCACAATCCCTCTGATCTACTCTCCCAGACTAATTTAGTGTTTATAAACAAAACTTCAGCAAAAGCAAACACAGAGTATTTGAACAGGCAATTCCACCTGTAATTTTCTTTTCAAATTGTTAGGTTTTAAAAAAGGCAGTTTGCCATATAATTCAGTAGCTGTTAAGTGTAGGCCAGCAAGAGACCTGCAGCAATACTGTGTTTTGCCCCGGGACCGAGAACCAGTCAGCACAGTGCTCAAACAATAAATCAGTTCTACACTAATTTGGCAGACATATCAGAGCAGCCAGTTTTATTGGGAGCAATAATATCTACAGAAACTGGTATTATGTTTAAGATATTAGTAAAATTTTATCACCAAACAGCAAAACTTGGTGGTCGGGTAACGTATAAATCGCTTTTGGTTATTGCAATAGGGCGAGTGCTGTTCTCCATAAGGCTCTGATAACACAAGCAACAGTAACTCAGTCACCCCGAGTAAATCTAGTTAGCGGCTGGGAAGTCCATTCCTGATGAAAGCACTGGGGGGTTGTGTCAGCTGCAGTAAGTCAATAAAGAGCACACACAGGATCATACAGGAAGGCTGGACACAACATGTCAGCTTTTTATTAACCAAAAGTGAAGCTGAACCCCAGAGTGGTTTAACTTGTTAAAACCATACGTTTTATGGCAGATATTTTTCTTTCATATTCAACACTATAGTGCAAGAACCAAACTTCACAGCTGTTCATCCTTTGAGAATCAAGTACTAAATGTAAAATGGATTAAAATAAGGGTCCCTCAAGGAATCGATTAAAAAAAAAAAAAAGAAACACACCAAACCACATTTAACTCAAAAGACCAGACCAATTTTAAGAACCATCTTATGAAATTCTCCTAAGCAAAAGACCTTTAAAAGCACTTGGAGCCTTGAGGTAGCAACTTTATGCTGAATTTAATTCCCCTCCTGCCCCACAGAGCAGAGGAAAATTAGTAGCGCATTATTAGCTCCAGCCAGCTAAACGGAGTCGAGTGTTCTCCTGTGAGGTTAGTGGCTTTCTCTTGCATCTTGAAACAGCAGCGCAGTGCTGCAGACCGTCAGGAGGAAATCCACAAGGCAGGCCTCTTGGAATAAAATACATGGTTTGAAAAAAGTGGAAATAATCAGCAATAACCGTAACAACAAAAGTTATCTGGAGTGAAAAAAAGAAGTGTTTGTATTTTGTCAAGACTAGTTTACAAATACATGTCAAGAACAAGAATCCGCTTTCAGCCAACGGAAAAGAAAGAATGGAAGCGACGTTCAAAGGGGTTTCATTTTTTTTGCCCTCTGTGCAAAATTGCACTTTGTTTTTAAAGTTTTGTTTAAAAGTTTTAAGTTTTGCACTTTTGTTTCTAAAAAGAGAGCACTTTTGCTCTTTTTTGTTCTTTTACATTGTGAAACCTGTGCTGTGACACTGAACAGAAATACCATATGCCAGGATATTTGACCACTGAAAGCTCCTCTCACTGACTTCACAACAATCACAAGCAGGGAATCACAAACAAGAGACTTTTTTTCCCCTCTAAGTCTCGAAGACACTATCCTCTTTGCCCACTTTGCTGCTGAGTTTTGTTATTAAAACCGAGATCTCTCTCCACTGCCAATTTCGGAGACTCCAGGGCAGATTTAGTGAACACTGAGCCGTATCAACAAAAACCTGGGCTCACTCTCCACAACAATGGCGATGAACAGTCACAGTGAACAGGGACGAGCCGAGATACCGTGACGTGGGCAGATCATTACGAACAGGCACCTCACTTCACTCCCTGGTCTTGGTATCGCCACTCACACTCCTTCCAGACTTTGCTCACTCCTGGTGCTCTAACCAGACACCTGACAATACTGAGTATCTTACTACAAGCTTCTCTCGCTATCTTCATGCTCCAAAATTGTACAGAACAGGTTGGTTAAACCAGACCAAACTAATCAGGCACACTGCAAATTACAGCTTTTAAATGGACGAGCCCTTCTTACAGGCTCATCCTCTCTCAGCTCAAGGTCAGACCGCCTCTTTACACCGCAGAGTGGTGTCCCACGGATCCTGGATGCAGGACGGCATTGCCCGCTATGCTTTTGCTTTGGGGAGTCTAGAGAAAGGTAAAACTTCAAAAGCTTGCTCTTGCTCGCATGGGATCCCAAGCTTTTGATTTTACATTGGCATCCTTTCCTTTGACTTCTAGAAGCCATCATATCCTCCCGTCCAGGCAGAATTACCTTAAGAATCTAACATCAGCCTTGCCTGGTTTTTTGGTTAAGCTTCAGAACAATTGCCAATGTTTGCATATGCTGAGGTATGTCCTGCCGAGAACCAAAGGCTGCACGAACCAGAAATCCATCTGTAAGGCAGCCCACCCTGCCAGGCTCCTCTGGATGACGGAGAGAATATTCTGCCTGGGAGCCACAAAGGCCGGCCGATGAGCATTCACAGCAAGTTTCTCTTTAGTTCACACGACAGTTGAGGCAGCACAGAAACTCATACTGTCTTGGAGACCAGCTTATGTCTGGTTCGCAGGACAGTCACAAGCTCTATCCAAGAAAGACTCTTGTCTTGGAGCCTAAAGTATCTTAAAGTTTTATCTGTTATCAATGCGAGGACCTGATGAGCGGGGTTTTTTAATTTGTTCTTGTTCTTTATTGGTTTGTTTTTCTAGTTTTTGTTTGGTGGTTTTGTTTTGGTTTTACTTCTGTAATCAAAAGAACAACTTTGTCTTTGGTGTTAAACCTTGGAAGCATGAATGAAGTACCTGCTGCTTCTTTGGCTGTAATTTACAACAAAAAAACAGCCCAGTAAAGCAAGGGAAATTCACTGTTCTAAAATACATGCAGTTAGAACAGCCACTAGACATCACAACCAGGACTTTAATAATATGGAAACACCTCATTCAGTGGTGTCCGTTACAAATCATGTGCATTATATAAAAATATGACTCCAATTACAGTAACTGGACAACAGCCATTCAAACTTACCAAGTTTCCATCTTACTCATATTGCAGGATCTGGGAGGAGCTCATCCATTTAGGGAAAAAAACTGTCCCGAAACCAACTTAGAGTTGCAGCTAAGCATCTCGTGCCTTAGAGAAACATCCACTGTGATAACTAGAAGCAGGAATTCAACATTAACATCTTTCTATTCTTGCTCACGTGGCCATGAATAAAAAGAGCAGGTTCTGTTATACTAGCATCCACAATTAAAATTTTATAACCCCATAAAACACCAGAAAGTTTTGCATGAGCTGCAGAAGAATGCAAATTCAAATGGTCACTAGATTTATTACCTACAAATTCAATGTCTTAATATAAATATTCTGTTTGTACACCATAAAAATGTCCTTCTTATGGTCTGATTCTTAATTAGATAATACTCTGATAAAATCTCAGCAGTATGCCAATTAAGGTCATTAAAGCTATAGAAATAGAATCTACCTAATAAATGCTGCAAATTTAACAGGTATTTTAGATAAACATTAGCTTAGTTACCACCTAAACCAAAAAAAAAAGACTCCTCAAACACACCAACTACGTAGTTAGCAAAGACATTTGCTTTACTAAGTCAAATGTTGCCAACTTTTGAAAAGTTTAGCAAATCAACGTGGTATTTGGAAGCATCCAAGTGTCTAATGAAGTTAGAATACTGTGAAATGTTAGGACTGGGGGGAGCTCCTGTAAATAAGTACAGAAGTCGTCTTCATTTAAATTACAAAACATTCACCTCCTTAAAAAGCTTTAAAACTGACCCAGTCAACAACAGCACCCTGGGAAATCTCGCAGTATAAAGGGTCTCTGTAAGCAAGAGAAGGTCATATAGTGTGATCTCACCACAATAAAATGTACTCAGTGTCAGTAACAAGGAGCAAATTTGGGGAGATGACAATTATGACATCTTCAGGCTATTTGATCTGAACCACTGCACTTTTTTTGGGCAGCATAGAGTAAAACAGTTTTCTTTGCTGCTCAGAAAACACTTAAAATACAGTAATGCCTCATTTTCTGCATTTCGTTGCTAAGCAGACTCTCCCATGTCCCCAGCTCAGTTTACTTGGTTTAAAGAACTATAGCACCTGCTGTTTTCAGCAAGTGGAATAAAACTTCAGTGCCACCTTATTAATTGGCTGCATTGATATTTTAACTTCAAACATTTTAACTTCAAACCCAGACGCTACAATTAAAAGCAAATTTGACATTGTGTAAGGAAAGCATCAGATGAAGGTAATAAAGCCAGTAAAAGGCTCATATTCCACAGGCTGCCTCCGCAGAACAGGCAACCTCCCACTACTGATCTGATCTGAAAATTTATCCCAACAGAACACCAGAAGGAAGGAGGCTTCTACGTCTTGCACACTTTGGGTTTCATATCAGGCACTTGAACTGTTGGACAGATGCCATTCTGAACCAAGTAATGAACAGAGGGTTAGAATCATCTTAATCTAGGTCTAATAATGAAGTATCAGCAGCGAAGTGGAGGCAGGGAGTGAGCAATCCATCTGTGCTGAGACTTGTTTATGGTTTCTAAAATGCCCAAGAAGACAGCAGCAGTAACTGTTCTGTAGTGTCCGTTTTCCTTGTGAGTTGTGTTGCTGATAGGAGGCTTTTCTGTGTCTTGAACTAAGAAGGCATTGAGGTACCCTGTGCCTAATTCCCTGGATCCAACAGGTCCATGCTAGAGCCAAACATTGCCACCAGCTGCTCTTCATAATGTGTTATATTCCTCTTCATAATGTCCATGCAGGGTCCAAGTAACCTCTCAAATGCTTGCACATCCATGACTGCAAAGCAACAGAAGCGAAAACAAGATCATTTGTCAAAAGGGCATGATATTCCAATCTGTTGGGGTTTTTTTTTGTGTGTTTGTTTTTGTGTTTTTTTTTTTTTTTCTTTTTAAATCAGAACACAGACCTCCAGTCCAACTCATTTAGTTTTGAGGCTTTAACAGAAACCAAAAAACCAGAAATCATATTTCTGATTTCCCTCTGTTATTTGGAGAAACAAGATTAATGAAATACACACCTGATAAATACAGCAGCCAAATACACATCAGACTGGCATTAAAAGATCACCTGAAAGCTGTGTGTGACAAACGAGCTGTAGACAAGAAGCTGATGCTACCTACCCCTTCAAAGAGTACAGGCCACACAAACAGAGAAAAGAGAATCAGCTGGAAGGAAGCGGTGGTGCTTCTCAGACTTCAGTGTGGAGATGCACTCCAGCCCATGCTCTTGCCTTCTCGTGTCTAACCACCAGTTACCAAAAGGCTGTTAGGTTTTGAATAGCTGCCCACCCAGGCATGGCGCACCAAACCAGCAAAGACCAGCAAAGGGTAACTAGAAACACAGAACATCTGCTTACCTAAACATTTGACTTCCCCAACAGCATAGGCAGAGGCTGCTCTGGGTTTGTTGGTAACAAGTGCAAGTTCTCCAAAATACTGTCCTCTGTGACACCGGGCAATCTCCACTTCTTGGTTAGCTTCTTTACTCGTCATAGTCTGTTAAACAGCACATTTTAATTATTTGCATACAGTTCTGTCTTTGTATGTGGCTGCAGTTAATCCCAGATACCTTACAGATGTGCAACAGCTCATTGGTTCAGGGCTTTTAAACTAGTAAGTCCCAAGTCATGCTCTGTACTGGCAGAACACCTTAACAGCACGTTCAGTTAGAAGTTTGATAAGAAAAGCATTTGATAAGCCAGCCGACAAGTTTTGGGACTAGCAGATATTTACTGTCAGAGCTTTGGGAACTGCTATTACATTAGCCTGACAGGAGTTTTATCAGGCACAACATGTTGTTCCCTCAGGCTGCTGCAGACTGTACAGAGATCCGTTCAAATGCCAGTGTCTAATATGTCACTAGAGAGAACAGACTTTTTTTTAAGTTGCAGTTTTCTAAAATCCTAGAAAATTTCATCTCTGCCCTTAAAGCCAGGGAGAATGTATCAGGTTAGTTTACAGAGGAGCAGATACAAGCCAAAGACTTTCCAACTTCTGTAAAGTGACTTCTGGCCACTTCAGGACAGGTATGAGAATTTACAACCTACATCACATGAGTGATGATGATAAATATCATAAAATAATATCTTAAAATAAGTCAGGGGTAGGCTTTTTCACACCACTGGTATTAATGAATCGAATCAGGGATTGACCTAAAGCCTAATCACCCAATTTGAACTCACCTTGCTTTTTATCAAGATTTTTACTTCACCAGATTCTACAATGTAAAAACAATCTGCTTTATCTCCCTGTGAAGAGGAAAAGGTAAAACAAATTAATTTTTAGTTTACTGTAAAAGTATGTAAAAATGGTATTACAGCATTTGCTCTGAACTAGGTCTTGTGCAGAAATCTGCTAGAATTGACAAACACTCAAATTCTTAACATTAAAAAGTGACTGGTTAGGTAATATACCAGAGGAACCCACTGGGAAGGAACTGTTAGCACACGTCATTCAGTGAGAGGGCGGGTGGAAAGGCAAAAGCAAAGGAGATTGATGATATGCAGCAAAATTACTTAAGTGCAAATCTTCTGATTCTGATGGAAGTATCCAATAGTTAGTGAAACTAAGCAGGGGCTAGAATTTCCAGGAGCAAGTTTTATTAAAACACCAATTTAGTGACTGCATTTTAAGACGTCAGTAGGGAGAAGGATCCATTAAACTACACATGAGCTCAGTCAATCCAGGGTAAAATAGTGGGAGATCAGAAGAACCCAGAATAGCTGTATTTGAGGAGCTTGAACATAGAAAGGAAGGGGAAGATATTTTACAGAAAACCAAGTTCACCATGCAAGCCATCTACATGAGGGATGACGCAACATCTGTGTAAAGGTAGTGAGAATGGTAAGGAATAATAAAGCACTCAATAGCACCATGCCATTGAAAGAAAATAAGTTGCATAGGGCAAGTGGGAGGAAATAAAAATTGATAGCCATTTTATATCAAGATCTAGAAAGACACCACAGGGTGTTATTGGACAACTGAGTGTGAAATAAAAAAAAAATGGTTTACTCAAATAGTCAAATTCAGCTGTTCCCATGACAAAGTCACTGCAAGGGAGACAAAGCACTGGCAGAGGTTGCCCAAAGACACTCTGAAGTCTCTGTCCTTCAAAAGCCCAGGCAACTGGCTCTAGGTGGCCCTGCTGGAGCAGGGGGGTGGACAAGATGACTTCCAGTGGTTCCTTCCAACCTCAACCACTCCGTGAGAGTTTCTAGAACCTTTATCACATCTATCTAAACCACAGCAGGTTGCAGACCTTCAACAGATGGTCGTTTACATCTGCTCTGAAGAGCTGCGCCAGGACTTAGTATTTTGAAAGCTTTAGCTGTGACAGAGAGGACTTTCCCCCTCTATACCCATGGGCTTGGTATAGCACTGGAAGCCAGAGTGGAGAGCTGGCACGTGCCTCCTGCTATGAATCGGAAGCAAAGGGACTAAAGGCTTCACAGAGACAGAGGCTGGATAAGGAACTGATAAGGGAACAGCTCAGCAAAACCCCCCTGTAAAACAATGTGAGGAAAGAGATAAATCTGACATAAGTCAAGTGGGCAAGGAGACTGAATGTGATGGGAAGGATGGAGAGAGATGATTACAACTTCAGTACGAAACATGGACTGGGAGAAGATGATGCAAGATTTAAACACAGAGTTACGGAAGAATTTAAGCCCTTAGCTAAGCTTCCTGGGGATGGTCATAAACCATCCAGCACAAAGCTTTTCATTCACTCTTGCTGTCTATTACAACATGAACTAATACACTCAGCACACTTCTGAAAGAGTACTTATTTTTTTAAAAAGAATGAAAACAAACTGAGTGGGAGACATGCTCCTAACACCAGCAGGCAATAACATTTTTCATGTGCTTTAAAGCATACTGCCCTTAACTGAAGGGTCAAATTCCAGAAAGATAATTAAAATGTAAAATTACCCACAAGAGAAAAGGGGTTTCTGGTATTGATGCCACTGTGTTAATGTAAGAGCTATCACATCTTTCCCAAGCATAAAATTTCACCATCTTTAGCAGTGTATTATTACCATCACCCAGACCTATCCAGACTATTAATCCTCCTTTTAAGGGTAATTACATCCTTGTCCTTAATTCAGTTATTACAAAAGATTAAAACCAACTGCGTAATTGGATCACTGATTGCGTGGGTTCCCAGTTTTGAGACTGATTTATAAGCTTTGATTTTGCTGACAGTTCAGTTTTCTCAGGCTCTTAAGCAACAAGATTTTCACCTTACCAAATTGAAGGTATTTTTGGAGAGAAGTAATTTGGTAGTATTTATTTATTACTAAACTAAGGTTTCTTGCATTTAGAGTTATCTGACATTCAAGGTAATTAAGATTATTATTAAAAACATCATCAAGGAGTCATATTCTGTTTATAAAACAAGGCAACAGTTATGATCAAAAGTCTGCAATTTCAGGTAAGCTAAGGACTTTCTTGCATTGAACTAGAGCACTTTTGCAACAAACAAAGCAACCCCAAGCTAAACTTAATGCAAAAATTCCAGTGTTTCATCAGTAACGTTGTTCCAAAAAGTTACTTGTGTCACAGCCAAAAAAATCCCACAGCTTTAGCTTGAGTTTGTCCAGCTTCATGTTCCACCACTCTGGTCTATTACAGCAGAGAAAACACGAACCAACAACCAAAGGGCTGTTGATTGAAGCTAGACTACACCACCGAAATACTCTTTTTAATGGCACCAGGAAAAACAGTGGTTTTAATTAACCCTGATAGTTTATTCGAATAGTTAATTGAGTTGGGTCCTATTACTACAATATTCCCAATGACTTCATTTAGTTTCATCCAAATCACACCCCTGTTGAATTGTTTAGTTTCGTTGCTTAGTCAGACCTAGGAATGAGAGATGCCTTTACTACATGCTTGTGATTCCTTGTTTAATCTGGTCATAGGTGCCTATGAAAAGTATTGCTGGGGGCTGCCATGGAAAATAGCATAGACAGACATTTAATTAAAGATTCTTAAGGCATACTCCTCTTGAAACCTTGCAAAGACCATTTATAAAAATCAAACAGATGAGAGAAGAAAAACCCAGAACCTAAACTAACATTATAAATTTATAGCAAAAAACATACTGGCTGTTCCCCAAACATTCAAGAAGTGGTAAGATAAATTGGAAGTATTAAAGGAAGAAGTGATGTCAAGTTGGTACGAGTAATAGGATTCTATGAATAAATTTCAAACAGGAAAAAAAGAGCAGAGAGAATGATAATGATAAAGAGAAATTTAGACTTCCAAGTACCTGAGAAATGATACGTTCTCCATCTTGATACACTTTCTCCCCTATAACATCCACTATCTTCATTCGCTCTGATGCCTGGAACAAAGGGAAAAATTAAATATAATCATCTATTATAGTGCACCTCTTGTAAACTTTGTAGCCTTGAAAAGAAGAGGCATTCACTAGACACACAAGCACGCAGTATCTGGGTACTGAAAAATACAGTCCCTACGATGACATTGTACTGCACCACAGCTTTCAAGACTGCCATAACAACAGGGAAAGAAAATTGTCTAGTGTCCCATGCATGTGCTGCTCTTACCCCCAGAGTTAAGTAACTGATTTGGCTGGTTTAGAGCAAAGGAGGAGGAGGGAAGGGGAAAAAAACCAAACCAAACCAAACAACAAACAAACCACCCCCACCCCCCCAAAAAAACCCACACCAAACCCCAAAACCAAACACTTCCTGCAAGATTCAGTTGAAATTTGAAGAAAACACTCAGAAAAAGGTCATAAACGTCTTAAGAACAAACTTCAATGAGAAACACCAGCAACACATTTCAAAATATTTTAATCCCCATATACTTAATATGTGGGGATTTTTGTGTCCCAGAACTCCTTCCTAGAATGGAGAGAGGAAGGGGATACGAACGGGGTATCGGCTCTAGATTGTAAGCAGGCACTGCAACAGGATGCCCAGCAGCAAGGGCAAGAGGTACTAATCTGACATGCAATGAAACATGTCTGAGTCCTCATAAACAGGAAGGGAAAAAGAAACGCTAAATTTATCTCCAGTATTTCCCACTGCCCATTGAGAACACCACAAAACCATTTTACTGGTTCATAGCAGCATGAAAAAAACATATTAAGGAAGGAAGAAAATCCTACAGTTAAAATGAGCATCTCAACAGATGATTCAGTTGTAATCTATTCATGCCACAAACACACCTCAATCTAGCCCGTGTTTGAGAAACTTAATTCTGATCCATGCATGATTCAACCAGTGTGTCATGCAAAAAGCCTTCCAGTGCTAATGAGTTATTCTTCTATATCTTTAAATATTTATGAGTCATTTTTGTGCTAAAAAGTCACATTGATGGAACTAGTTTAAGCCAGGCACCAAGGGAGAAGGCGGTGTGCAATTTACCCCTTCCACAGTTACCAACGTATGTCCAAAATAATACACGTTAGAGGTTGCTATTCACACCTAATGATACTTTGCAATTTTGTAATCTTCTCTCCAAGGGATTAAAAGCTCTTTTCAAAAACTAAAGATTAATACTGAAAAATATTCTTATGATGAGAAAACAAAAAGCTAAGTTATGCTGTAAGGCAAAGGCAGACACACGCTAATTTCAAAGCAGTTTGGCATGGCTCCGAAAGCCCTCTAAAGATATATGCTGAATCAATAGTTTAGAAGTGACAATTTACACACCTCAAGTCATGCACCGCACACAACATCAACGTCTGCTCTGCCTGGTCACTTTGTTCCCAGGTAGCAATGCTCTTAGTTTATCTCCTGGATATTGGTTAAGGTTAAAGACAGACTTACTACAGCCACATCTTCATCTCAAATTTTAACACATCCATGGCTGATAAGGGCCAAATATCCCAGTGACTCATTACTTCAATATCACACCTTCAAAGGGAATCACAGCCCTGAATTCCAATTTTCACTTTAATACCCGTTCTCTGGCACATTTATAAATGTTTTTTGTTTTGTGATTTTTTTTTTTTTTACATCTTTACAGAGACTGAGATAAAAATCAGCATATCACTGTGAACAAAGGATATGAAAAAAAAGCGTACAACTTCAATAATGCAAATTTGTATCATAACTGTGATACCAAAGTAGCTCTTAAAATTCTGTTCTAAACAAAAACGACAGATTTCTGATACAGCAGAAACACTGACTGCAGAGCTAATGCTAATGCCAGAATTTGACACAGATGTCTCCGAGAGGCTTTACCTCCAAGGATTTAAGAAGGGGCACAGACTCAATAAATAATTCATATGTCTTCCTCTTCTTTGCATTGTTTTTCAATATAATTCTTCTGAATGTCACTCGATCCTGCAAGAAACAGTACAGAAATACATTATTCCTCTTGACTAAAATGCTCCCCATTTAAAGAACTGACAAACATGAACTAGTACTTGCAACAAACACTGGGTTTGAGAAGCCAGCAGTTAAAATGATACCACATCCATCACCACGGTGACCGTAACAGCTCTTGTGAGAGTACTTGTTGCAATAACAAATTAAAAAACAGGGAGCTGCAAGACCTGAACCTTCCCAGATAAGCATTTAAGAATTCCATTTTTATTCCCCCTTGGACTGTTTTTCAGGGTGGAGTTTCTGGGTTTTGTTTGTCAATGTATCTTTCACACTCCCACATGCAATGAAGAAGTTGTGCTCTTCTTGCTGAAGCCACTGGAAATTGGCATTTCCAACAGTTATTTGTTAAGGCAACTGCAGGATTAAGTTTGAATTGGATTCTTCTCTGCTTGAGCCACAGATTTCAAAAGTACGTTGGCGATTTATAGGGGTCTCAAACAGATCAGGAACAGAGTATCAAACAGCAACAGGCTTGATTCACTCCTCTGCCTCCAAGGACCCGAAGGCAGCTTTTTGCAAGCACTAACTCCCCAACTGCCAGCTGTCCACACGTACCATAAACACCCTCCTGATGCAAAAATTGTTTGGTGTGGTTTTGAGGCCCAAATATTAGGCAAGATTCCCACCCACCCCCCTGCCAGCCCTCCTGCTCCCGTGTTTTCCCCAGGCAGCAGCTAGTGACGTGCAGGCTCCGTGGCCACAGGGCGGCACTACGTGCCCGAGCAAAGGCAAGCTCGCCCTAACCACAGCTCCTGCCTCAGCACCTGCAGCGGCAGACATATTTGAGAGACTGTTGTCGGAGGCCTGAATAAAACGCGTTTTATTTCCGCACAGAAAAGGCAGGGCTCAACTACCGGCAAACGCCGATGAGAAAGGCCACAAGAGAGCTGAAACTCAACAGCAGGTCCAGGCTAAGGAGACGGGCACTTGCCCACCAGGTATTTTTCTCAGTTTGCATTACAATAATGCCCATGGTCCCTGTTAGGATCAGCACTAAATTATGAACAGAGTGAGAGCTGCAGAGTTTACCCTACACAGAGTAAGGCCATAAATGTAAAAATCAAAACCAAAAAGTCAGAGGAAAGGAAGAGAAATTTGGTTAGGAAAATGGTACCCCCCCAAAAAAAAACAAAACAAAACCCCACAAAAAAAACAAAAAAAACCAAAAAAACCCCATAACTTTCAAGTTTACATATTCCAGCAGAAACATCTGAAGTCCTGAGAGCCATTCCTCTGGATTTAATTTCCTGAAAACATCAACTGATACCTTTGCAGCGACATTTTGAGGTGAAGAGGTATTTTCAAGTAAGTGAACAGTCTTCTGGGATATAGGCTGGAAATACTTGTAACTTGAAACAATGACTGATACAGGTGACACTAGTGGCATATAAAAGTTGAAAGAGGTAAAAGATGAAAGGAAGAATGATATTACTGTTATCCAAAGGAGAACACAAGATGATAAAGCATGAGGGATTGTTTTATTTTTTTAAAGAAATTCTTCAGTGGTAGAAGTCTCTTCAAATGTACACGCTTGGAGAAGCGGAAAGGTGCAGAAACGGTATGGGGAATTGCAAAAGCATTAAAAAAAAAAATCAGAATTCATTTGTCTGAGAGTATCAGTGAGGGAGGAGAAGCAGCAATATTTGAACAAAAAACAGCAGAGCAGTGAAGGAAGCATGTGGGATCATGAGGTTTTCCCTGGACACATTCAGTAGCAAAGGCTGAAGACATTTCTCTGCTCCAGAAGAGATCCATGTTTGATAACTGCTTTGTGCCTGAGCCTTCCAGGCTTTTGTTGGTCTAAGTCTGCAATGCAGCAGGAGTAATCCACATTTCCTAAACGGCAGATAACCTGTGAGCTTTACCAATGACTTCTGCGGACTAATAAAAATGTTTAAACTACATCAGACACAAAATAATACAATAAAAGATAGCAACAACAGAATAACTGGAAAAAAATAACTGAAGTTTTAGGCAGGAAAATGCAGCCTTAGTTAACAAAATAGCCACAGGGACTAGCAAGAGGTCCCCCTTCAACTACACCTTGCTAATTAAATGGATGTAATCACAGAAAAAAATGAACCCCAAATTAACCAAATTTATCCAGTTCTTTTCAAAGGCAAACTGGAACAAAAAAGCATCTTCTCCTTTTCTTCCTTTTTTGAATGAGCTCAGTTTGTAGGTAGCTGCTTTGTTCTGTCTTGTTCAAGAAATGAAGATTCTGACATTACTCCCTGGTTGATTTACCAAAATCTTTTCTTTCAGCTCACAAAGAAAAGGGAAGTCAGTTCTCTCAGCAAGCGCAGAGATTGCACAAGCACGCCGCACACTGTGTGTAGCTGCTTATCAGTCGTACAATCAAGGTCACAACACATGGTCAACCCTCAGCGATAGTTGCCGCGGAGCCCGGCACACACAGAAAGCATACAACACTTCTGGCTTCAAAGGCTTCGTTGATCACACAATCCGCTTATTATGTGAGCCCTCA
This sequence comes from Podiceps cristatus, assembly GCA_000699545.1. NCBI lineage: Eukaryota > Metazoa > Chordata > Aves > Podicipediformes > Podicipedidae > Podiceps > Podiceps cristatus. The sequence goes on along the minus strand of JMFS01089144.1, from coordinate 32,819 downwards.
CAGATGAGTAAGAGAGCACTGTGAAAATAACCCTATCCAAATAGTACAGAGAAAAGAACTAAAAAAGGAAACTAATGCCTAGAGCTTCACGTTCAATGCTGCTGGGCTAGAGACAAAGCAACACCATCATTTAGCTTGGTATCTCATAGGTCACGCTGACCTGAGAACCTCTTCCAGGGTGACACAAAGGGACCAGAAACATCATGACAGTTTATTTTGAAGGAAAACAAAGCTTTGGGCAGCCTTCCTAGCTCTTCAGATTACTGACATTCTCAAGATATTTAACACCTTCCCAATCCCCTTAAAGCACACAAAATGGTAGGAAGGTGAGCTGAAAATAAAGAATATCATTTAGATACTACAAAATGCATGCATTAATGCCTCCGCTGTCCACTGAAGGATGAAAAAAACAGTTTGTTTTTTTCCCCCTAACAAAAGCCACAATGACAGCAAATGCAAAATAATAAAGGGACAGATAAAACTAGTGATAAAGTTTTTACAGACAAGTTGTTCTAGAGAGGTGGCCAGAAAGCACAATGGATGTCTCACACCAGGAGGCGAGATAACAGGTCATGATAAATAGCTATTACCACAAGGAGTTATACCAAGAGAAGCACTGGACACGGTGAGTTAGTGTTTAAAATATTATGCAGATGAGAGCAACCTCCTTTCCTTACCAGTCCCCAAAGGGCTCCTTCTGTCGTGGCAACAATGGTGGCAGCTCGAGGAGTGTTGTACATCAACGCCAGTTCCCCAAAACTGCCGTGATTATCATAGCGGCCCACACAGCGTGACTGGTTGTCTTTTGCTACAACAATATCATACAATCCCCTGGAAAACAATGGAATAGATGCTTTTTATTAGACGACATTCCAGTACAGACCATAAAACCAGCCTTTTTGCTACTATATAAATAGTCCTCTTATTGCTGGGTGAGATGGAACATGCTTCATTGCGCTTTCCAATTGTCTGACTCTAAGGTGCTATACTATTTTCACAATAATTCTCTCTTAATAAAGCATTTTACTCCTCACAGATCTGGGCAGGATCTACTTGCTTTCCTCTGCACAGTATTTTGACATTGCTATTTGAAGTGTTCTGGCCAGGGTGACAGGCAGTTTCATAGTCTTTAAGAGGATCTGTCTTTTCACAGCATGCGTGTTATCCAGTGAGACCTCTTTAGAGTGACCTGGATTCACCTATACCCATTTTCGCAGTGACAGCATTGCTGCAGTACCTTTGGGATAAACTCAATCCAACTGTTCACCCGCTCCTATGGTTTTCCCTCAACTCCAGCTTAAGGGTATGTCTATATCATAATCCCAGATGCAATTGTAGCCTGTATCTGCATACATCCTTGTTGGATTCAAACTATCCGCCTCTTGTATGGGCAACAGGGATACTGTAGTAGCACAAAGGTCACAGAAAGGGCCTCTCTTTACATACCTAACGTATTGAGTTTTTCAGTGCAACCTGACCAGTTGTATCACGAGCAGCACATACTGATCCTCAAGCAGGAGGATTTAAAGCTAGTTCAGGAATGTTATACATGCCGCATCTTTATGCGGTAGCACAGAGGCTTCCAGAGGGCATCCATTTCTCACCTGGTATTTGTCTAATAGCTCCCCTATGACCAAAATTTTTGGTTGAACTCAGTTCAACTTCACACCATGCTGCAGTTCAGAGCATGCCGACAGCTGAATCAACCAACGTTATCACCATTTTCATGGAAGTGTGGTTACTGAAGAATGCGGGCTACGGCATGCAATGTTTGAACTTGAAGAGCATCTGTTCAACTCTCAGAAAGCTCTGTGCACTGAGGCGACGCTGTAGGATGCACAAGCTTAGGAAGCTTGGGTAAGAAACTGCCAGCAGTTTTGCAGAACATTACAAGTTCCACTCTAGTCACACTGGCTTCAAATTAAAGTGGTGGAGCTAAAAAGTGGGGGGGGTTGTTGTTGTTTTGGTTTGTTTCTTTTTGTTGGTGGTGGTTTGGGTTTTTGCTTGGTTGGTTAGTTTTGTTATAGCTCACTTCTAGAACCAGGAAAGCTCTCTAAAACTGCTGACATCTAGCCAGGATCTCTGAACAGACCAAGAGGAAAGTGTTCAAGTACAAGAGGCCTCCTTGCACTTTGTTCATAGGGAGCTATAACCTCTTTAAATTGGAAAGGCCTCCTCACCCTGGTCTCCAAAAGGCACATTTCCTACATTATACTGAACTCAAGGGAACAGCGTCCCAGAATTTCCTAAGAATCAAAAGACGCAGATGAAGATGCAGGTACAAGTCCAGTAAGTCAAAGCTCAAGACACAAATCTGGATCAAACTGAAGAAACAGGCTGTGCGCAGAAAGGTAGCCCTTTAAAAGTCAAACAAGTGTCTGTAACACCCTGAGGATTGTCTTACACTTGGGGCTTTAAAAAAATAATTGAAAACTATAGCTTGAGTCAGCTTGAAGAATTCTTGGCTATGGCACCAGAGATCACTCAGGGACTAGCCACTGGCCTAAAAGACTTTACAAAATATATCATGCCCTGGAGAAAAGCAGGTAGGGAACACCTTCCTGGCTGTAAGCAGCTGAACACACATACAATTTTCACCAGGAGTTTAGATCTTTGTCAAAAAGAATGGTATTATCTCCCAGAACATCATTAGGCATGTAAGAAAAAAAAAGAATCACCAAAAATGGCTTGGTAGATGAAGCTTCTTATGGTAAACAACCATGGGAACAGACTCATTGGTGAGCCCTGCCTAGTATTAACAGCAGAGGGTCTTTCAGGATGTCTGATGGACAGCCCAGGATTTGTTAGTTATCTTTGAACACTGCGGCATCTGAAAAAAATGTACTATAGGACATCTTTATGCCAGCTTCATTTGTAGAAATTCCACAAGGTGGACATTACATGCATCAAACAAACAAAATATATCACAGTGACGAAGCTTTACAGTAAACCCTTCAGTCATTGTGTATTAAAGCCTTTCAGACCTAGAGAAAAGTCTGGCTACTGGATCAATTGTAGATGGGCCAGATTCAGACATGTCAGAAGATCCAAGAAATTTAGTCTCTCTTTGTCACCAAGAGAGCTAAAGGAGGAAGCTAGGTGCAGGAAAATGCCTAACATCCTTACCGGACACTTTTTACACTCTACTGATTACACACACCTAGGAGACAGAGGAAGAAACCAACAGCTTGCTAACAGTAAACAAAATAAGGATTAGCATTAATAGAAAGTTTTGCTAATTCTTGTAATGTGCAATATCTATCTAATGATTCTCTAAGAGGTACCAAAGGCAACAATATTCAAAGGTGTTTCTTTTGTGGGTGTTGTTTGTTTTTATCTAGAAGAGACATCTGTGAGCATCTTAAGCAAAAGCAACTTCTTCCCATCCCTCAGCCTGAAAGTCACTTACTAGTGCCATTTATTTCCAAATAACTATAGCCATGTAACCTTCAGGCAAGCATTCAGCTGTCTGTGCCCAAGGACTAAATTGGTGAGGCACCACTGGGTGACCTTGGCTCAGCTTTATTGAGAAAACTGTTGCTGAGCTGTGAGACAGTCTGTGAGCTAAAGCCCTGCAAGATAAGAAGAATAAAAACACAGACCGAAGTGTAATGTTGAGAGGGTAATCGTTAGGAGCTCAAGGACTCAAAAGAAAAATACTGACATGAAAAAATATAAAACCCCAAGGAAAAAACAAAGCAGAAAAGCAGAAGAGGGCAACTCAGCAAGACTGTGGATCAGTCTGTTCCAAGAGGCAACAGAGGCCAGTGCTGCCCCTCCTGACTGACGACTGCTCCATCAGCAGAGACGCATCAGGTGCCGCCTCAGCAGTGATGAGCATACTAATGTTTAGCCATGCAACACATTCATCCCAGCTCTGCCTTCCATGCAGTAAGCACTAAAGAGCTGCTGCATCCCCAAGTTGCATCTATCCTGCCTGCTGTCCTTCCGTGCATGGTTAAAGATGCTCAGACAGAAGTTATCTGGTGAGGAAGTATTACCACCAGAAGACTTTGGGGGAAAGACCTGTGCCAGAAAGCCTGTTTTTCTATGCAGACAAGAAGCTGAAGAGTTACACCTGCAACACAAAGTGACTTCATTCCAACAGGAAGAAACTAATCCTCAGGGCAATTTAGGCATTAATGACCTATCTTAGATTAACAAGACATACCTACTGACGCCTTGAAAGAGCAAAAAAGCCCTCTGAATTTGCATGCAAGTGGAAATACTGTAGCTTTCCATAAGCAGTAGTGTCCTGCTATTCTTTTGCATGAAAAATATGAAGGGGTTGGAGGTAGAGGAGGACTGGAAGGGAAGAGGACTGCAAAGGGGAAGAGGAGGACAGAAAATTCATAGCCACAGAATTCTTTGTAATAACTGAATAGCATCGTAAGACCTGCAGCCAAGTTGGTGTTTACAGCAAAGGCTGGTATTGCTAGACAACACCAAGTTCAATTTCCCCCACTGTATAGCCTTTCTGCCACGTACTTTTGGCAATGTATTTATGTTACTGGTCTATTATACCAGAACAAAAATTTAAGAATCTGAAATCTTCCAACTCATCTCTTGATAGGAAAAAAATGTCGTGGAATAGTATTACATCTGTAGAACAGAGAGTGTGAGACATTTACCTGAATATCAAAGATAAGGTTCCATTTCACTACTTTATTTTAGGTTAAAACTCATAGCAGGAAAAGTTTTTTAGTAACCAACAGATTAAGAGCCTTACACAGAAACAAATTAAAATAAGCTGATGGTATCTAATGTTTTTGAGAAGCTCCCAAACTCAATTTAAGTTTCCTCAAGACTAGGAATCACTGCTCTGCATACATCTCACCTTTGCGGAGCTGGTGGCTCTGGCTCCCAAGAGTTCTGGTCTGCAATACCTTACTCTGATCTGGGACAGTCTGATCTCCCCAGTGAACACGGCAAGAGAAGCACGTTGTCCTCTCTAGGCAAAGACACTGGGGACTGGTCTGAGGCAGAGCAGTTGAGGGAGGTAACTTGAGTACAGAAACGGAGCACTGCTTTAGGTTAATGGGATGGTATGGGAGAGGACAGGGGAATGGGCATATGGCCAGAATATATTTGAGGTAGCCTTATGTTCTGTAATTCCACTAATCAGAAAGGGGAATGTCCTTAAAATGAACAAGGATCATTTAAAATGAACAATTTCTAACCTAGAAATTATTTGGCAAATTCCATAAATACAGCATAAATGACAATGCAAAAGGCAACACATTGTCTGGAAGAACTGCTTTGAAAGCGTTTAATACAATATTAATGGTGCCATTATTTCAGTGATAAGGAAGACAAGTGTGTCAAAAAAAGCAGTTTGCTAAGATCATGTGCAGTAGACATTTGTAATTCATCTGTAATGTTCTGTTTAGTATTACAGTTTTACAGGAGGAACTAAATTTGTGTCCTTAACTCTTCTTCAAAAATGGTGATTGAAAGTAACACTAGCCAGAATTTCTCCCAAAAGGGTAAGAGATACTCAAAATGTGCAGACATATATCTATTATATGCCTGTTTCACATACATATAATCCACAGAATTATCACGTGAATTTGCTTGATGCAAGAAATTGCAAAATGGCACTTTAAACTCTGCAAATACAAGTCACATGACCAACAAGCAAAGTAACCACAAGTCTCTCTGAAGTCAGTGATCAAAACTTACTGGACAAAGTCCAAGTTGTTCCATGGTAGCCACTACCATGGATTTTTATTTCCTGTATTCCCTTTCCCCAGAATAATCTTCTATTCTTTTCCTTGCCATATGGTTTCTTTTGCTGCTTCCCCCCCTCCTGTCTTCAGAAAAAACACACCCTGGCCTAGAGACAGCATGTGATATGGCTGGTTTTAAGCTATGCACATGCTGATGGGCACCAAAGCTAAACTTGTAACTCATAGGCAAGCTCGTGCTGCGGCCCTTCCCTCAGAGAAAGTGGTATTCGAGTTTTTAGGCAGTCACACGGAATGTGTTAAAACGCAGCAGGTTTGAAATGTCCACCTCTGTCAAATTGGATTGCCCTTGGGCAAATGATCCAAAAGTCAATGGGGGCCTAAAGGGGAAAATGGAAAGATAAAAGGAAGAGGCAATGACTGCAAAAAGTAAGTTTCCTTCAGAAACTGCCCTCCAGTAAGGATTCCCTGCCATTTCCAAGAAACTGAGAAGAAACATACTCTACATTTCAAAGGCACAGCTGCTTACCGCTCAATGACATAGAAGTTGTCTCCATCATCACCTTGGTCAATCACGTGTTCCTGAGGTTTCACCTTCCTCTCAAACATGGCATCAAGGACCTGAGAAAGCTGCTCCTATGAAATGAACAGGGGTGGGGGGAGGGAGATACCAAAGAATTATCAGAAAATACACCTTAGCGTTATTGCTGGACAAGGGCAAGTTCATTTGACTTGATCTGGATAGTGAAGTGCAACATGCATTGCATTATTTTTCACTGTATGCAAATACAAGTAATACTGATATTAAGTGTTAGTTACCACTAAATACCTCACTTGTTTCCACCTTATTAATATAAGTTCAATAATACAAATGTAAATACTTTCATTACAGAAGAGCTATTGTCTCACATTTATGTCCAGATGGCTTAACCTATGCATACCCTTTCAAAGTGTGTGTGTACAGCAAGCTCTCACTTGGTATAATCTGACACAGCTTCACTGCAATGGACACATATTGATTTATGTCAACAGTACATATATTTCATTATATGTATGTATGCCTAGAAACTATACCACGATTTGTTATTTAACTTATTCGTGCTGTTATCATCTAAGAGCCCCGGTATTGATCAGGACTGTACTGAACAAGACTCTATACAGTTACTCCCCTAGACAGTCTGTGTCTTTGAGAACCTGCAATTCCAGCACAAGACAAAATCAGACAGGTACAGATGGGGAGCACATACAGCAAATGGGACAATGCTGGTCTGCACAGCAGACGCAAGCTAGGTTTCTCTGATGAGCCATGACTAAACTTATCTGTAGCCAGCACAGCCAGGGAAGCTCTGAAAGCCAAGAGATGACACCACAGAAGCGCCTTGCCTCAATGCTGAGCTGCTTTACCATCTCGGTTATTCCGAAGTCCATTAACAATAGACTTCCATTGCATTTTCAATGACCACATGTTCAAAGTTGAAGATGTAGATCACAGCTGAGTTTCTAAAAATACACTGCATGAACATGCAAACTAGTCTTTATGCTGCTAGATACACTTGAAATATTTACTGCGCTCCTTAAGTTGGCAATAATCACTGCAGCATCTGTAGGCACCACTATATTGAAAATATTGCCTGTCTTTTCTTGTCTTTAAAAACTCTCCTGATATTTAAACTAAACAATCATTGCATGAAATCCATTTATTTTAACCACATATTTCACACATGCATTTAAGTAACAGTTGTCAGAAAACAAGCAATGCAGATTTTAAAAAGTTTTTTAAAAATACTATAACTCAATAATGCTTTATTTGGAGGATGAACAGGCAAAGACTTATAAGTAAATAAAAAACACTGAGCTCTTCTGTCAATAACAGGATAATCTTCTTCAGACTTCTGAACTGTAAAAACCCCTCTTGGTTTAAATATGGGTACTGAGCCTTGCCGGTAAGGGTAAGTGTCATTTCACTCAGTACAAAATTCAGTTGTAACTACAATTCTACAAACTCATTTATAAGACACTGTGGAGCCTACACAAGATCCATCAGAGCTTTTAACAGGAGAGAAATTATCTACTCCCCTAGCACTTTATATTGAAATATAAATCAGATTTACCACTAGGGATGCTCAAAATCTCAGGGTTAAACCCTGTGACAATCTGAAATTATTTTAATCCAAAATTCGACGTGAACCTTGCTAGAAGTGATCCACTGGACACCGGCTCCCTTGTGTTTGATACCAAACATCACAGCAACTATTCATGCAAGTGAAGACTTTGAAAAGAACTGTTGAGTCACTGAGCCTAAATTCAGCACAGTTCACCTAAATGCAACCAGTGGAAACTGAGTGAATTTGACCAGGACATTTGCATCACATGATTATATTTACTCCTAAAGGGATTTTATGCAGTTTTGTTGCTGTTGGGTTTGTTTGCTTGGATTTAACAGTTTTGCATGAAACTCTTTAGAGGTTAAGAAGCAAAAGAACCTATTTTAAGCCTTCATTTGATAGTGCTCCTCACAATTATTAAAGGATAATATGCACTGAGCAAAAGCAGCAGCCGTGCATTCTGCCTTTCGGTGTGTATTCTACAGCCATCCTTCCAAACCAGTCACATTATACAGAGGGAGTTAAAAAGAAATCATTGGGAGGAGGGGTGAAAGGATGCAATGTCATACCCGCTTCATACCTAGGAAAGGTCTCCCCTCTCTGCTGAGTGCCCTTTATCATACTATAATCAATGTATGGACTGCAGTCATCTTTTTTTCAGCCATGTGCTAACTTAAAGCCTGAGTCTGTAACAGTTGCAGTTAAGATCATTTCCATTACTTCTCTCCTCAGCTGCTTTGAAAGCTTTTCCCAGGAAGCAGTATTTTTCCAAGCCTACTTTCTCAACGCAAATTTGTTTTTCAAACTCATCTTTGAATATAAACTGCTTATTAATTTTTACTTCTGGGTGATTTTGCTGGAAACTAAAAGCCTGGCCTACTCAATTTGAATGGTGATCACATTTTGTACATATCCCTTGAGCTGCTGCATGTCCTTAAATATGTTTCATTTTTACTGTACATAATCAGCTTACTTTCAAAATGCCTTAAGTAAATAGGCTTAATGACAACAGGAGTCCCAAAACAGTGAAAGGCCAGTCTTGGAAAGGACAGTTTTCAAGGAAACATTTTGATAGAACATCAATTCCTTAAGCCTGCTGCAATCAAAAGCTTTCAACAATTATTTTGAGAATGCAGTTAAATGACTCTTGGGGTTTGTACACCAACCAAGAACTGGGAGAAATTCCTGGTTTTCAAGGAAAGCTGATCAGCGTTTCTGAAACCATAAGCTATCACATCCATCCTTTCACACCTCAGGCAAAGCTCAATGATGCAAACCAGGAAGCTACGGGCACCACTGCTAGTGCTACAGCTTTTCTTCTTCCCCAGCCTGCAGAACACCAGACCAGATGAGATGCATTTCTCTATAGTCTCTCAGAGGCTGGATTAAAGGATCTCTAAAGATCTGTTCCTGAACTATCCCTACGATCGTCATTAAAAATATTCATACTAATTAAGATTACTAAGTGCAAGCAATGGAGACACTCATTATTAAAACTCAATGCTGAGGCAATGAGTAATTAATAACCAACTTCAGACATAAAAATAAGACAAGTAAGAATAGGAACAACCTAAAAACATTACTTTACATTCATTTTCTGTAAAATTTACAAACACATTGGCATTTAAGAAAAAGATGCAGCAATCTGAAATCATGCAAATGTGGATAGTGTTCAATACCACAATTGTGCAAGTAATTTCCTTTTTAAATTGCCCACAAAATTATGAACTGTTTCCTAGAAAAAAGGAAATCAGGTGCAATGGTAGCCCTCAGCAAATATTGAAAGATAAGCAAAAAAAACCCCAAAAAAACAAAACCTACACCTCAAACTTTTCTCTAACAGGAAAAAAAAAAAAAAAAAAAAAATTGCAGGGAGAGGGATCTGACAATCGCGGTAACTGACAACCTGATGTGTTTGTTTACATAGTTCATTGATAGTTGATCTCCAAACGCATGTCTCAATCCAGCCTGCATATAATTAATAATTCATGAACTATCACAATGCAAACAAGTTGCTGGACTGTTAGATCATGCTATTGCCTGTACCTACAAACCATTAACTCCAGTTAAGATTTCCTTAAAATTATATTACCTGATCTAGGTTTTTGAAGAGCAGGATATCTTTACATGCTTCCTGCAGCCTGCATCGCTGTTCATCAGTTTTCGGATGAACTACCTTTAAACCAAAGTAAAATAAAATTGTCATGACAACAAAGAAATATGATTACAGTCTGAGCCTTCACCTCAGAGTGAAAAAGCACACCACCAGAGTGTCAAAGTATACAATTCTTTTTGTTGTTTGCATAAACTGTATTTATATGTAAACAAACAATGCAAGACAGATGAAAGAGACAAATATATTATGCTGACAATTAATGTAAGCAAAATAAGTCAAGAAAGACAAGAAAGAACAGGATGCCTTTTCCTTTCCTTTCCTTTCCTTTCCTTTCCCTTATAACCCAGCCACAGATACAGCCCAGGCTTGAGCATCTGAACAGAGGAATTAGTTTTCTTTCTAAATTCTGTCTATATTAGTGCTAATACACTTATTGTTGGCACACAGGTAGTACTGATCTCAGTCCATCTAATAACACTAGTTATCTAAGCAGTGTATTTTTTTTTCCAACAATATTACTTAAATAAAAGCTTTGCTGTTTGAATTTTTTTTTTGTTACTTCTTTCCAATTATAATAATCTCATCGGGTTAAAGGAACCAACACTCGCTGTGTCAAAAATGTCTATATTTGTGCTTGTTGGGGGCTAATTATGAACACACATCTAAAAATATTAACTACCTCACATTTACCACCTTAACTGTATTTCTGGAATAATAAGGATTCCAAAAATGGTTACATTAGTAGGCATTTCTAAAAATTCATTGTCCAAAGTTGAGCAGATCTCAGACCCTTGCTTTAAAAGAAAACTGAATATTGAATCAGCAGTCAGGAGAATTAAGACTTTTGATGGAATAAATGTACGCAGGTTTACAACCCTTTGGATGATCACACTCAGCCTTTTTTTTTCGTTTTATAGCATCTTATTTATGAAGTATCTTCCTTTTTTAAAAGAAATTAGATTAGACTTAGATTTTCATTGCAGAAGTATAAGCACCCAATGGAATCTGGAAAAGGAACACCAGAATTCCAGGGAGAAAACATTGACCCTCACCAGCCAGGCTACTGAATTTGCTCATATAAAATCCTCTCTAAAGAAATGCAATTACAGTATCTGGACTTGCAATTCCTAGAAATTCCCTGCTTTCAAAAACAATAGAACAACAGGTGGCCACAGTCTCAAAATATTCCAACAAAGTATTTCTCCTACCCAGGCAGAACTGCTTTGACAAGAAAGGCAGTAAAAAGCATGTGAGGAATTTTAAGCACCCATGAAGAAACAGCTGTGGTAAAGCTTAACTAATTCTTCACAACAGCATCAATGCTCTAGGAATTGCCTCAACAAGCCTTTAAGACAATTAAAAAAGGAAAATATCCAAAATTTTTAAAATGGTAGACTTAAGCACAGCTCTCAAGTCCTTTCAAGTGAAAGTATATTAAAGCTATAGTGACTAAAAAAGTGCATGAGACAAAGTGGCCCTAAATTTCAGAGCAACGTCACTTTGTCAGTGCCAGCATACCACGCAGCCTCTCAGAACAAAATGCACAAGTGGCAGGGAAAGGTGACATACAGACATCTGCCTGTCAAACTACAGAGAGAACCATGCACGATGCAATTCACTCATTCTTACCCTTTGTTCTGTATCTTCTTCCTCCTCATCTGGATTGAAAGCTTCAGCACAAACTTGGAAGAAAGAAGGAACATTAATAAAAAGAAGGAATTACTTGAGAACATCAAACAAAAAGTTTAAATTCCTTCTTCTGTATTTTATTTTCCTATAGGAAAAACAAAAATCACTTCTGGTTTTATGTCGTTATAGTGTCAGAGGCTTAATTCCTACCTATCCTCTGCACAGGCACAGCATGGCTGTTCTCAAACTCTCATGTAAAAAGTCTGTAACTTAGAATAGAAGATAATCTTGCCCAGCAAGTACTCCAAAGCATGCACACAGATGTCCTTTCAATTCTTATCAAAGCATAACAATCTCCATTCAGATCCATTTACAAACATCATCTCTAAAATGTAGGGGGAAAATACTGCAGTGGCATTGCTTTCTTCTTTGCAGTGCAATATAGGTAGCAAACCACACTGAAAAAAAAGAAAAAAAGGGTACAAGGAGGCATGTGGCAGTCACTCCACCTCAAGCCAGATTTGCAAGCCAGTATCTGTATTTTTGGGGTTTTTTCAATACAGAGAAATCATGTTTACACAGAAGTTAACCAGGGAAATGAACAGTCAACTTGAACATAGCATATTCTATGACAAAAAAAAATGTTTAGTCCCCTCCCCGATATGCTCCGGTATCTTATTAAACTTGAATCAAATGAATGTCAAGTTGCATTATAAAAACAACTTTAAAAAATACATAGAGTGATTTCTATATTAAAAAAAAAAAAAAAAAAAAGGATGAGAACATTTGTGGAAACCATACACTAGTCCACAGGAACATGGCTCTGCCAAACATGCCATTATAACAGGATCAACTGTAAGAGAGGCAATGATAATGGTGAGCTTCTAAAATTTCAAACTATTTTTGTTTGCTTTTAATACTTCAGAAAAGACTTATCTTTTCTTAACAGTTACGCTGTTACACAACTTTACAATATTAAACACAGACATCTTTGGCTGCCAGAAGCCTACAGCTCTAGCTCACACTTTCTTACTAATTCGTGGACAATTGCAGTTCTTACACGTTAAAGTGAACTCTACATTCTAACTAGCTGTACAGATAGTCAGAGAAAACGAGAATCAGTCTTCTTTTCATCTAGTTCTGCTCTTACTTTAATAAGGGTGGTCCTACTTCTGAGGCTATACACTACTTGTAAAATTTTACAAGTGAACACAGACAAGCATTTTTCTTTGTACTTTATCCAGCATCCTGACAATACTGAAGACTTGGCAGACTGCCCAGAAGCTCACTGCAATGACATCTAACCACTGAAAGGACTTAGAAAGTATAAATAAAAATAAGCAGATTTAAAAAAAAAAATCTAGAAGGCCTAGCATTCAGCAACTTACAAATAATTTGAAAACACATACAGGACTATTGACCTTGTCATCATGCTTTCAAAGGACTTGTGCATAAAAATGCACAAGTCCAGCATAATTTGCTAGGAAAGACCAGTACCTTTTAGGCAGAAAAAAAAAAATACAGATATATATGCAAGTCTTTCCTAGCAAATTAGATTTTAATTCCTTTTTTCCCGAAGAGGTTGAAGAGGCTAGAATACAACACAAGCATTCCATTTATCAAACCATAAAAACCCAATCACATAATCATTAGGCATTTAAAGAGTAGTTATTGCTCATACAATAAACCCAGCATCGCACTGACTTTTCTGGTTTGCACCATTTAACAACACAGAGACAGTATATTAACAGTGCACCTACCACAAACACGTGCTTTTAGTTTAACAGAGTGGTCCACCCACATTTAGGGCAGACACTTTGCAAAGGATAAACAGCATTCTTCCCCAGCTGAAAAAAAAAGCATAGTCCACCACACGGACCAAAGATGACTGTATTATGGGATGGCAGATGCCTACAAATCTGCAGAACTTGGACTGATAGGCAAAGATCCACTTAATATGCAATACAAAGGCACTAACAAAGAGAATGTTATTAGCATTTTGGTGTGAAAGCTTTCCTCCTCCTTTCATTTTACAGTAAGGATCAAAGTCTATTGTAAAAGCTTTGGATTTTCTAATAAGGAACACTTTCTTAGAAGAAAGGCTCCTTGGTTTAAACAGTATGGTGAAACTAGAGATAAAAAGTATCTTTATTCTTTACAACCAGCATATTGTACCAATAACTAGAGTTCAGTTCTTTATTACACACTATAGTACATACTATAAATGTACTTCCCTACATTCCTGAAAGTACCTGGCATATAAGTATATTCAAGCTGTGCATCTATGAATTCAGAGATTACTGAGATTCACAACATCATTCTACCATTTAAATTCTCAATATTAAACTGCAAATTAGATTTTGTTCCCACCTGAACTGCAGGGAAGTTATTGCTAAGAATATGCTTTGGAATTGAGGAAATTCTCTTCAAGATTTCCTTGGGAAAAGAAGTTTAATTACTATGGCTAGACTACAGCATTAGAGCAAAACCTTATCTTAAAACATGCGGCAATCATAACAACAGATTTCTCTGCAACTTTAGTATCAAACAGCTTTGGTTGGGATTTGTACATTTAAGTCTCCTCTATTTCATCTTACCCAGTAAGAGCAAAAAAGCTTCACAAAGCCTGCTAAAGATACAGACTAGGACTTGGTGCCCTTCCCTTACATATGGAAATCACTTCTGTAGTGCCCATGAATGCACTACAACAGAAATGTGGCAAAAATAGTACTTCTTCCCATGCTGTCTCATAGAAAGCCTTCTCATTATATTTTTCGTTCTTCAACCTCCTGCTGGGCTTTCTTTATTCATGTAGAAGTGGTAGGGCAGACATTTCGGACTTGGCTGACAGCTCTGATTGACAGGACTTTATTTATTTGCAGGCAGAGCTGTAACACAATGTAACGTATCTCTTGTGAGATGGTTAAAAAAAAAAGGTGAGAGACAAAAATTATCAAATCTGACCTCAATCTTAAATTAATATTGTGATATGCTGGAAAGCCCACAGAAAGTTTTTCAGCCTACTCACATTATAACAACAAACAGCATTTTCCAAATATTTTAAAACATGACTAATGCAAAGAAAAAGTAAACGTTATGTCAATCCTATCCTGTGGTTTACGTTGCAATATGTCCAGTTTTTCTTTGGTAAATTACTTGTGGAAGTCTGTACTGGTGAACATATTACCTGTCAAGACCTGTGTGTCAGTCTTACCTTCAATATGTTTCATGGTATCTGTGCTCAAACAGCGTTGCTTCTCTAGTTATTCTGACTGAAAAAGGACCCCCGTAACTACCCAAAACTCTGCCAGCCCGTCAGAAATCTATGGAAGTTAATTTCAGGACTTCTGAAAATTAGTCATTGTGGGTTACAGTACAGCCAGTCCCAATAAAAAAAACATGTGATCTTTGATCTCGACAGAATGAAAACATACTTGTTCCACTATTTTACCCATGACTGAATTCACATACTAACTATGTTAGTGTCCCAATAAAACAGGTACTCCAAGACAAGCTTGTTCTCACAAGATTATCCTGAAGAAATGTGTTGGTAGCATCTCATCAGAGCCGTTGACACAGCAGTTGGAAGGGATCTCTCTGAAGGTCACCCAGTCGAACCAACTCCTTATTCGCAATGCTGGACTGGGACTGACCTGGAAGCCTCCCTGGGCAAAGACCGCACGTCTCTCTGGCTAACCTGCTCCACTGCTGCACCGCCCTCCTGGGGATGAAGTTTTTCTTAACGTTCAGCCTAAAGCTCACAAATACTTTAATGTAATTGGAAGTGACTTCTGAAATCACACCTTTTCTGTGTGAGATTTGCAGCACAACTCTGCCCTTGAGCAAACACTAAGCATGAATGCATCAGTGAAAGTTATGTACAAGTGTGACACACGCCCCAACTGCATATTTCCAACACCTCAGGTATATCAGCATATATCACACAGACCAAGCTTCCTTCCAAATCTACCCATATAGTTCAAATAGCTTTGGCACATAAACAGTTTTCAATTTTAAGAAGCTTTAAGATAAAAAGACAGTCAGGTTTTTATCCTACCATCTACATTTAGTCTCTCTCAGCTTCTGCAGCTTCCACAGCTAGTTTAGCTTTCTCCTCATACAGCACCTTCTTTGGCTTTCAACAACAGGCACATCTGTTAACACTTCTGAAGGCTCAGAAATGATACGACTCGATTCCTGCTTTGTTATGAAGGTGACGGCATCTGAAAGCAACAAAGATCTTTCCAGCTGCAGCAATGACATAAGCAGTGGATGGGTGAGGGGGAAGCAAGTTGAGGGGAGAGGATGAAAAGTAGCAAGAAAAGTTTGCCAGTACAAACACCACCTTTGTTTAGGCAAGTTTTAATCTCTCCCCAGATAATATTGTTCTGCAAAATATGTGTTTTGTCAAGATCAAAGTCCTTGCACTCCAGGCAAATCTGCATATTGTTCAGCATTTAGCTCCCATAAGCAAATAAAGCCTTTGTGAGAAATGCACACCATCCTGGTAGTTGAGAGATCATTGTTAATTTTTCTAGTGTTGCTAGAAGAAGTAGCAAAGGCATACTCGGTCATGTTCTCTTTGCAGATTTGGATAGCACCTCTGTACTTCGGAATGAAATCCTATTCACTCATCTTTACTTCTGAGAATGCATTACCTCCAGCTGATTCCTATGAGACCCATTAATGAAAATCCACCCAGAGTAGTACACGCAGAACAACATTTTCAGTTACTTATTCATATCAGTAATCTCACACTACATTTAAGGCAACATTCTTTGCATCCGAGTTTGCCAAAGCTTCAAACATTTTGAAGTCTGTCTCTCAAGGGACAGATGCATAGCCTCCTCCGGGAGCACTATGCCAGCTGGAAAGGTGACCACTTCCAGTGGCTCGTCATTCCCTCTTTGACAGCTGAGTTGCTAAACTCAGTCACTTCCAAAACAATGCAGTCAAGATGAACTTGGGAAGCTTAAACAGAGCTTGTACATAGGTCTTTGCTGGCACTGCTCAACGTGATTTTCTGCACTTGGGAAGCAACTTCAAGTTTCCTCTCACTTCTGTTGCTGGGTAGCTCAGCACTTTTTGATTTAGAAGTTGCACTTTGTTTCCCAAGTTAAAGATCTCACCATGTCAAAGCAGACGACAGATTCATACCTCGATCCAGCAAGTGGGAAACAGAACCTGCACCCATTTGCACTACCTGAAAAATTTTCACATTTATGACAGTTAGAATGAAAAGCAACACTGAAACCTGAAAAAAAACAGTTAAGCCATCTGCAGGAAAATCAGCTGTTTCAGCCTTCAATTCACTTATGAGAACTGACTGAAATAAAGTTTCAGTTAAAAATAATGTTACTGTGCCAGCCCAAAATTCGGATCTCAGATCTTAAAAGACTGGTCTTTTTCTTTTACTTTATATGCTACATGAAAATCCTCAGATGCAGGAGTACCCAGAGCAGTACCACCTCCTGAGTTCATTCTTAATTCTCAGAGAGGCATAACTGAGACACGACTTACGACGACTTGCACTTGAGCAAACAACACCCCCTCAAATCTTTGTCAAATACCAAGGCAGAATATTCAAACACACAGCCACTTTCATGGCCATATATGTCAGATCAAGTGTAAGATTTTTCAGTTAAGAGATATTTAGAAATAATTAATTCAGGTGGCAAAGCAAAAGAATGGATTTACATTTCTGGAAACAAGCTTCGATTTTTCATTTAAAGTTAAAAGGAAATTAAAGTAAAATCAACTCAGCTCTTCACAGGCAGAGTTGTTCTGCGTTACTGATTAACTACGAAGATACGACGTCACTCAGTGTGGCTGTGCCAAACCAGCTCAGTCCAGCAAAGATTACAGGTTCAGGCACAGCTCCGCACACAGTCCCAAAGCCTGCTCAGGCTGAAAAGCTGCACAGATCATTCTGTCAGGCCAAGAAGCCTATGAGACACTGCTAAGCTTGTAAGGCCCTAAAATCCTGCACTGTTTCACACAGCTCCGCGAAAAGCCAGCGTTGCCTCTCTGTGCTGTTGCACATACACAGCAACAGGTGAAAATGTCCACCTGGCTTACCCAAAGCTTTGCTTACACCCCTAATTCCACTTGAAAATGCCCATCCCTAGTGGGGATGTTACTGATGTTTCCCAGGCCCGCTACTTTAATAAGTAGTAAAACTGAGGTCACAGGCAGAGCTTGAGGGGACCCACTCTAGTTCAAAGCCACCCCAAGGGTCAATTCCGGACAGGCATTTTTGCCCAGGGAGCCTGGGGCATTTAGGAGAACTGGATGATGTATTAGTGTTTGCTGTCCTTGCCTTTAGAAACCTTTGATAACCATTCCCTCAGTATGATTACGTACTTTCCAGCAGTATTATCTAAATCAGATTTCTCCAGCTTGTTTTCTTTCCATCAAGGCAGAAATGCAACAGTTCCAGTGACAATGGCGTGTGATAAAACTAGCGCCAGTGTCACACACTCCTACTTCATACTACATTTCAGTCATGAGTTCAGAACAGACTGCATAATCAATTATAAGCACCACATTTTATGATAATGTGTTTTTTTTCAATTCTACATGCACGAACATCTTTTCTCCCAAGATGCATAAGTACAGGCAATATATATCCTTTAAAATTATGGCAATTGGTTGACTATTATTTCCATATGTACGTTTGTTTTATATATTCTGAATGCATTTTTCAAACATTTTTACTAAAATCATATAGATTAATACAAATCTAGGTTTAAGTGTTTATTTAAAAGGCTTTATCATCAGATATAGAGTAAAACAATTTAGACAATGCATCACAGCAGAACAGCCATTAAAATGATACAGCCACAAATTAATTTTTTTTTTCCCCACTACAGGAAGATTTGGCAAAGTATTTATAATTACATTTCCCTGGGGTAAAACTTCCATGATGAAAGACCTAGAATAATAAATGGAAAGTAAATAGCCACATTCTCTTTTAGATTTATATCTCTACGTACATATAATGAAAGCATTACATGCAGACAATGCTGCTTCAACTAGATTTTAAAGACAAACATAAAACACTTTTATGATACAATGCATTCCTACTCAATTATTATTTCTAGGTAGGCATTGTTCAGGGTTTGATTTTTTGTTTTGTTTGCTTAACTCCTTCTGCACCATACAGTAGTGTGGAAACTGCCCCAAGCTAACTGACAGGCCTTGCCTTGCCACAGCCATCCCACACATCGCAGCACTAGACTAACAGCAAACCAAAGGCTCCTTCGCAGGCTTGAGAACCTGCTCCTGAGATCTGCTATGCAAAGACATTTCATGTCGCAGTAAGAGGCAAACTGGGTGGCGAAGGCATCCTACTGAACTGCAGTGAAACTTCAGAAGACGATCCTCAGCCTGTACGTCTTTATTCAAATTTTCCTCCTACTCAGGAGCAATTAAAACAAAAAACTTGTGCCAATGCAGGACTGGGGATAGAATTCTCCTAGGCTCTTCTCATGCTGCTTTGGTATAACTAGATGAACATGACAGTTGGGTGTTTTTTTTTTTTAATTAAACCAACAACTGTTTATCAATGTATCTGCTTTATGCAGTTGCCTGTTTAATTATACAGAGGCACAACTTTTACTTAATGCCTTTATATATGTTATGCAAAGAGCTTTAGCTTATCTTTTCACTATACCTCCTCACAAGTGCTTAAAGGGTCATACTCTCCCACCTCACAGAAGACAGATGCTGGATAATAATAATAATAAAATCATGAGGCTACTTTGTTTCCTAGAATAAAACAATGGCAAATATGTTGAAGCACTTTATATGAATAAAATCATCTAAATACACATTTGTGTATGCACTGCAGTAATTCTATGTAATTCCTAGACCGTATTTTTTGATAATTTGAATTTACAGAGGACTTATCGTGAAAGTACTCAGTAGATAAAATATAGCACTCCACAAGTAGTCTCTCCCCTGTACAGCTGGAGAAGCCAAGGGACAAGATTACCCGATTTCACAGAAACCATCCGCTAACTAAGCCACAAGTAGGGCTCCTGCACTTTTGGCTTCCATGTCTCTATTCATAACAGTAGAGCCCAGTAACCCATCAGACACTGTGTGATCTGGACCTTGCAGCAAGAGGCAAGTCTCCATGAAAAATAACAAAAAGTTTCCCGTCGTGGTAGAGGGCTAATTAAAAATAAGCAAGCTCTCCAAGTGGCAGTGTCAAAGAAGTTCACAGCTCTGACACATATTGCCCCTTCAATCTTAAACAGTAATTTAAAATTTGCTATTCTGTTTCCAACTCCCTTTACTACCTTTAAACAAAAACCTTAAAATGGCAGGAGGGTATTTTAGAGTCAGACCTTATCATTCCATGCAGTGCAGCCTGAGAAATTC
Source organism: Podiceps cristatus (assembly GCA_000699545.1). NCBI lineage: Eukaryota > Metazoa > Chordata > Aves > Podicipediformes > Podicipedidae > Podiceps > Podiceps cristatus. The sequence continues at coordinate 12,894 of JMFS01089144.1, read as the reverse complement.
AAATGAAGCTAGCTTTATTCTTGCAAGTTAAGAAATCAGAAGACTGAAACCGATAAACATGCTGCTGACCTTGTTCAAGCCTTCTAAGAGAGCCTTACCGATGAGATAGTCATCCATAAAAAAGGTCTCCTGGAAAACATGATGCTACTACTATTTCAGAGCACCCACATTCACAATTGTAGAAGTAAGCCTGCTTTAATGATCTTCTGTTTTAGCCCATCGCATAAGTCTGACCACATTTCCAAATGGTTACATAAGCAAGGCAGATAAAATCAGAAATTAAGCACCAAAAACGTTGATGTGCCTGATAAGCAGAGTGATACTTTATCTCAGTTAAAAATGGCATGGAGAACGTTCATTTTACATTCCGTTTACATCAAAACACCCCAAGTTCCAAGAAATGGCTCAAACATATACCTTCCCCAAAATAGGAGTGTATCTTACAGACCTTTAGTTGCAAACAGTAGATAGAAGAGATAATCTAGCTGAGGAATAAACCAGAAAAAGTGGTTTTCCAGTCTATAAATAAGAAATTATCTTTCAGTTTCCCAGACCGAGGCATTTTTTGGTTTTATACCTGAAATTCTGATATGTGAATTGCTAAACCTGAAACATGGCACATAGTATTCTAAAAGAACCACCATCATCTCAGGAAAAGTGCACTGAAACACTTGTGTGTCAGAGCAAAGCAGATATTTAGCAACAAAAAATACCCACATCTTTCTGACATCTGTCATGATAGAGAATTGAAGGATGTCAAAGTGTTAGAAGGTAATTCTGAAATTGATGGTTCAGCAACTTAGATATGATTTTTAAAGATTTCTAGAGAATGCCCAAATAGATTAAAAATCACATTTCCTCTAATGGAACAAGTAATGCTTATTTACTTGTAATGACAGGGAACAACATAAAACCAGCACGCTTTGACACAAAAGGGTTGCGTGCAGAGCAGTGACGTGGAAGCCCCCAGGTCCCCATGCTGTGAAATGCCTGCTTCCTGCCCTGCTGCGCAGGCAAAGCGGGGAGCATGGAAATCTACTCCCTAAACCCTTGAAGAAAAACCCAGCAACTAACCCCATTTCTGTGCAGCTACTGAGCAACTCGGACGCCCTGGCGATTGCTAGTAATGGGTAAGGCGTAACTACTTGACTTGATGCAACTCATCTTCAGGACTGAGTCACCTCTCAGCTTCGGTGGCTCACTGAACACATGGATTTCCTTTGCAGGAAATACACAGTTGAAGTCTGGCAAAGGACTAATACTAGGCAGAACTTCATCAGTTAGAACTTGTGTGCTTTATTTATAACCACTTGATTCTGTGTTTTTCCATTACAGAAGATTACTGAGTTCAAGATTACACTCCTTCCTATCCCAAATTTTGGGGACAAGGGGAAAACATACGTGCAGACACTCTGAATCAGGGAGTGCTTCAGGCAGCCAAGTACCCATGCACAAGCCATCTCCCAAAGTCAAGCCTTGATTTAAGTCTCTCTAAATGACAGCACTATAGAGGAGATGACAGCAATTCCTAACTGAGGTTGCTTTAAGCCCATTATATGCCCCGTAGCTAGTTTTGTAGCATACTGACTAAAGCTTTGCATTATTTGGAGGACATACAGTCTCATCAAGGTGTTCTGGTGTTAACAATAACTGAGCGAAGTTTCTGAAAATACACAGAATATCCTTTCATATTTAAATATTTAAACTATGTTTAAACTTTTCTGTTCCACACAGACTAATCAATCCATTTCACATTTAATCTGAAATTCCAGCAACATAAACTTGCCATGAGTGTATTAACCAGCATAAAAGCATAACAGCTATGACTGTGGCTAAAACTTTTAATATAGAGATATGGTGCTGCCTTATTCATTCACTAGAAAAACACAAAGCACATTAACTCCCAAGGTCACTCCACATATATACATCACAGCACCAGGTTTTGCATTAAGTATAAAATTGCCTTTTTAGCCTGTATCATGACATGCATTTGGAGATCCCCTCCAGTGTGTTTGCTTACAGTTTCTTATGCACAACAAACCATGTGAGAATATTTTCAATTGGACTTTAATTAACATGTAAAAGAAAAGCTTGGGTTCAAAACAAAAGAAAAAAAGGCAATTCCCCTCTTTTCCATCTCACATTAAAAAAAAAGAAAAAAAAAACAATTAAATTCCAACCTATCAAAAAGTGAGCATGAAATTTTATTAGAAAATCAGATGTTGGCTAACATTTTCAAAAGTATTTATGTATCTAAAAATACAGACTAGCATTTATGCAGGCTTTTTAAAGATCTTTAATGTAAAAGAATTAAAGTTAATCATCTGCACCTTTTGCCACCTGGATACTTTTGAAAAACCAGTCCTTACTGAATTAATTGCTTAATAAACGTGCATAGCTATACCTTACTCTCCTTATTAAGGAGGAATAATTTCAGTTAAAATATTTTACTTCAGATTAACAACTTTTGTCATGTAACAGTATAAACATGAATAACTATTTAGAAAGAATAAATAAAAAAAGAAGAAAACTGAATTAATGCTACTCCACTGTAGAACTTATATTCACTTATATTTGCATTGAGTAGATTGGATCAGATTTCATCTGACCAAGTATTTCACAGACTTAAGTTTTAAATAAGGATGCTGAGTGTCGTATTTATCTTTATGTCATTTAAAAAATGTAGCAATTACAAGCAAAGTTATTCACAACAGTGTGAAATCCAAGTAATTGTGAAGTCACGACTGTTAATTCCCAAAAATAAGCTTTTCATTATTCACTGAATGCCAATTACATGCCAAGATTTTTTTTAAATAAGTCCCAATATTGCAAACAGAGAAAACAAGCTTTTTTTGTTGTTGTTTAATGAATAATGATTCAGGCACTTTCTTACAGGAGAGCACCCACACAATTTATCACCACTTTCATCTGTCATCCTACACGCTTGGCTTTTGCTCATATCAACATTTTTCAAAATGAATTATTTTCGCTCTAGTTATGATATCAGTTTTGCAATCATTAGGGCTAGCAAAAAATGATAGAAGCATCAGGTTGTTGGAATAGGAAAGCTGTTTGTGCCATTTGTAAAAATATGAATTTTTGAACTCGTGTCTCTTACAATTTATCATCTCCCTGAAAACCATTCAGCAGAAGTTATTATGCCATCAGTTCTGTAAGATGGCGAATAACCAATATAGAAATCCATTAAATAGCTGCAAGAGAAGAAACCAGATCATGATTTTCAAGTCATCCTCTGATAATCAGATACTCTGGAAAGTAGAAAGCAAAGAGAATGGCACAGAGAAAGCTAGTCAGTCTTCCTCCCTCGATGATTAGAAGTGATGAGATTTTACCACTGAAGTAGTAGATAGTATCCTGCAAGAGAAAACACTCAAAACAACCTCCCCAAAGAAGCGTTGCCTCCTGCTTCATTGCTACTGTTTAGCTATCCTAATTTAACAGGATCCCAAACCAATATTCTTTACCAAATATTAAAATGCTGCATAGCAATAATTAATATAAAAGCTTAGAAAATATTTTTTCAAAGCTGTCATTTTAAAGGACTGAAAGCTACTAAAAAGACTGTACTATGTGTAATATTATCATATCCTGACATCTCAACTTGCCAGGGTGTGAAGAAAACGCTGTATCTCACTAGAAAGCCCAGAGAGATAGCAGCCTTTAACAGCGTATCTACTTTTTGAGATGATTGCTCAACTTCGGTAGGAGCCAGAAGAATGAAGCATTCAAGGTAGAGAGTCCCTCATTGACAAAATGGAGAACTACCAGTTAGTTTGAAGAACCACCGGTCATACAGGCCTCTTACGGAACTTTATCTTATGAGGAAAGAAAAAGCCAGAAACCATCAGGGAACATCGATTTATACATTACTGAAATACAAAATTCTATACCTACACTCTCTAAAAATAGCATGTTAAAATGTCACATGATGATGGGGGGAAAAAAAAAAAAAAAACAAAAAAAAACCCACACAAACACACCCCATACTGTCATATCAGATGGCTAAAGAGAAGAGAAATGTCAAAAATACTAACTCCAAACCCAACATCTGTTGGGGACACTGACAGTGTTAAATGTCAGCATCCCAAACAATGTTAATGTTCACTACTAATGTTCAAACCCAAACAGGGGGCATTCAAACAGAATTATCCTCTACATACATACATATTTATTCAGCAATCATACCTTAGCGCCTGATTCCAGGGACAGCAGATTTGATCCTTCTCACTTCAGAGTCTCTGCTGAAAGCTGCCCTACCGAAGGGGCTAACTGAAGTAAGTCTGGTCCATTTGATTACTTTTTATATTAGCATGAACAGTCACAGACCCCCAGTCATGTTACTTTGCTGGCAGAAAAATATTAGGAAAATAACTATCATATGTTGCTTCCCTAGATTATATAATTAAATTATTCTGCTTATATAGCTGTTGAATGGGAAAACTGTGATCTCACAGAAGCCAAAAGAAGATTGAGGGAGTACAGGCATATGCAAGAGAGAAATTACACCAGCTCACTCAGATAAGCAGAAATAATTGGAGAAAACAGGTTAAAACCTTCTGTCACGTGTATGGCATGGGTGTCATATTTTGTCAGGTTTTTTTCTACCCCGTGAAGATGACAGCAAGTCTGCTGGAGAGTGGGTGTTCTGCAAAATGAATCAAAGGTATCTAGGAACGGCAATACAGAAATCTAGCGAAAAACTTTACTTTGCTGAAACATGCTAAAACTAAAAGAAACTATGCCCAAGTGAGACTGTAGTAGGCGTCACACGCTTCATTCCAAAACCACAATTAACTTTCATTCATATACTGCCAGGAGCAAAATTCTCCTCAATGTTATGTATCAGTTTTTATAGTGGGACAAATATCAACGCTCTCTTCCCCCTAGTTTTGAAATAGCTTTGATACTATTACTTCAGAAGGGAGGTGTCACTGATTTGTCCCACCTCCCTGCACCCTGTAGTCACTAACCAAGGCCTGAGATACTCACTGGTATCATAGAATCATAGGATTGTCAAGGCTGGAAAAGACCCTTAAGATCATCGAGTGCAACCGTTAACCCATCACAGCCAAGTCCATCTATACCATGCCCTCAAGCACTGCATCTCTCCGTTCTTTAAATACCTTCAGGGATGGAGACTCAACCACTTCCCTGGGCAGCCTGTTCCAATGCCTGACCACCCTTTCGGGGAAGAAGTTTTTCCCTAATATCTAACCTAAACCTCCCCTGGCGCAGCTTGAGGCCATTTCCTCTCGTTCTATCACTTGTTACTACAGAGAAGAGACCGACCCCCACCTCGCTACAACCTCCTTTCAGGTAGTTGTAGAGAGCAATAAGGTCTCCCCTCAGCCTCCTCTTCTCCAGACTAAACACCCCCAGCTCCCTCAGCCGCTCCTCATAAGGCTTGTGCTCTAGGCCCTTCACCAACTTCGTTGCCCTCCTCTGGACACGCTCCAGCACCTCGATGTCCTTGTAGTGAGGGGCCCAGAACTGAACACCGTACTCGAGGTGCGGCCTCACCAGTGCCGAGTACAGGGGCACGATCACCTCCCTGCTCCTGCTGGCCACACTATTCTTGATACAGGCCAGGATGACGTTGGCCCTCTTGGCCCCCTGAGCACACTGCCGGCTCATGTTCAGCCGGCTGTCAACCAACACCCCCAGTCCCTTTCAGATCATCTGCAGCCTCTTTCACTACAGAAAAGTGACTAACAGAATAAAGTTTGTCAGGAGCCCCTATGCTTGGAGGAAGATCAAGAAACGTAATCAAGCAAGTATGAATTTCAACACAGTCCAACTCTTGGGAGGAAGGAATCTGTATGTTTTTCAGGCCATCCAAACCAAGCCTGAGCAGACTGTGTCAGTCAGCAAGCCATGTAACATGAGTTACGCCTCCAGAAGGCTCAGACATTGCTAATTCACTTAAAGCAGCAGCAAAAGGACTGTTCTACTGGGTAATTAGCACTGAAATTGCCCATGGCACCACAGTCTATGGCATCCAATAGCCAGGAGATTTTAGAACTAGTGGGTAGGGCTTTTTTTTTTCTTTTTAGTTTCTACATAGGGATAGCTTATGATTTTGCAAACAGAAGATTATTTTAATGAAGTCAGCCATCAATTTGTATACAAATTAGAACCAACTGACACAATGTTTGCGGTTTGTGGACACATCATGGAACCTCAACATGTATATAAAATGTTTAGCCACGTAACAAGTAATCCAGTCATTAAATAAATTTCTAGGGAACATTAAGCTCATTTCTCTTTCTCCCTCCTAGCATTTCCTGGAAAAGGCTGTTTCTCTTCATGAGAACACTACTTTACCACTCCGCACTTCTATAAATAATTCCGTGAACCTGATTAGATAAGTCCCCCTTTTCCAGGATGACCCTCCTGCACAGTCTGTGGAGTTTCTCGCTGTCCCAACCCACGGACCCTGCTTCACTGGCTCAATCCCTGACCAGCACAGAAAGCCACGCTGCTCTAGTCAAGAAGCAAATGGGATTCCCCGCGGAGCTGGGAAATAGCTGTAGAACTGCTTGGAAGAGTTTAACGCCAAGCAAGCCAACACTATCCCCCCCAGGGAGCACATTAGCCTAGCAGATGAATAAGTAGCAAACGTCACAGAAACAGGGAGTATAAGTGAGCAGAATGAATCCTGTGTTCTCAGTACTACAGGGTGAGAAAGAAATAGCAGTATATGAGAATATGCTACTAGCACTTATGGGATAGGATAGCAGTATTGCCACTTTTGGTCAGTGATTTGAGAAATGTAGAAATAAAATTCATTCTTCTTTTGGACACAAAGAATATAAACAAGACACGTTTTAATGTATAAGGTCAGCTTGACATTTCTAACAGATTACCATTTGTCAAGCAGCTTTCTTAAATCCTGGTTTCTTCAAGCATTTTACTGAGGTACATAAGCTAGAAGTAAACTAACTTGCTGCACGTTTTCAAGAAGCGCAAAAATAAACTTCCTGACCAGTTCTTGCCATGCGCCAGAAAACTCCTATTTTAAGTAAATATTAAAGAATGACAGCTAAATATTTAGACTCTTTAAAGCAATATTTGCCAGTACAGTCAAGAACCTCAGGTTTAGATGTTTCAGAACTAAACACCTACATGAAAATTCAGTAATCAGTATAATAGGCTTTTTCTATGGGTTTACATATCCTTAGAATTTGCATTAATGCACCAAAGAAACCATGATCATCCTGTTATCTTTAGGCAGCTAATCACAGCTGACCAGAAGTAATTGCTCCACATTTAATATTGAGGACATTAATAAAGCAGTTTGAAAGAGATTCTGTAACTGCTATGTATAAGAGAGGGTCATAAACAATTGTTAGTCTCTGAGAACATATATGTAGTTGAATCATTTACCAGAATGATTATTAGCCTGTCCTGAACTGTATGTATAAGGTAGACAATTACTTTATCATCTTTTCCTTTAATTAGAATTGTATTTTTTCTAACTCTCATTCTTGACTACCAAACAATGAGAGCAATGCCATAATTACCTAGACAGCCAAACAATTAAAAGAAAAAATCTTGCTTGAATTTTAAATATTTCCTTCTGTATGTCCAATGTTTGGCTTTAAATTATCCTATTTTGTTCTTCCAGAGTACAGTAAATCTACAGTTTTGTGCATGCAAATCTTGATACCAAAGAACTTCCCTCTTCTCTTTACTCGCCTTACAAATGCCCACTGCACTGGAAACATGACAATAGCCGGTAAGAGTGACAAGGTTCAGCACAGACTAGCAGAAAGTTCTTCTGAATAGAAGACCAGAAAAGAATACACTAAATGCAACTAAAAAAAAATTGTGTGTCAGCTTTTCTTCACCATGGTTTGCTTACATTTAAATACTACGCCAGGTAATCCATAATGCAATGTTGGTTTGTTATTTCCTGGTTTATAAAGAAAAAAGAAGTTTTATAAAAATGGCAGAATGAAAAGTTTCTAAAAACCTAGCACATCTAACGAGGAAATTAAATCAGAGCACCAAAAACCACAAATCAGTCATTCATTTTATGCAAGGAATTATAAATTGTGATTGCCAATGATAGAAGGGATCTGAATTCAATAACCTAGGAAAAACCTGCCAGCCTTGCTCCTATTTGGGTAACTTCATGAGCAGGTATGGAGTAGAAAAAAAAAAACCAACACAACCACCAACCAAACAACTCCTCCACACACAGACCTCCACTAAACGAGTAGGTTTCTATACTTTTCCTGTCAAGGGAAGGAAAGCGGGGTCTCCTTGTATATGCATGGATGCTGTTTACATCTCTTTCGAATTTTAACAAAACCCACACTGATCATAACCTGTACAGTGTATATATATATATAAAGTGGAGAAAAAAATATTTTTTTTTAATTGCAAAAAGTATTTAACACACAGTAGTAAAATATACGTATTCTATTAATGTTTGTCTCCATGAAAATTCTAACATGTAAACTCTGGATTATTCTAGCTCTTCTTGGAACAGTAGTGTCATTAAGCATCTAAACAGTCCCCCTTAATCTAATTGCATAAGTTAACAATTCAATTTTACATTTGCTGTTTAGTTACTCACATTAACCTTTAGACCTCTTCAATGAAGGAACCTGTTTTTTAACTAAGAGTAGCTCAGTACTCTGAGAGCACCAATACTGTATTTCAGTATTGAAGATTCAAAAAGATTACAACTACCCTCTGATAAAGACTCAACTTTTTAACTTCAGGAATAATTCAGCATTTATTTAAATTTAGATCTGAGATGTATTCACTTCCAGTTTGTAAGATTTTACTCCATCAGCAGGATCCAGGATGGATTAGTTTAATTAGCAGAGAAATTAAACTGTCTTGGGACTCTCCAGATTAAGATACTCTACAATGTATGACTTCTAATATTTACTATCAGAGTATCAACTCCATAATTCTCATGTAATAACATACCAAAACTACCAGCACTGACAATTTTTAAGAGTTACAAAGTTCTCATTATACACACAATTACTTATATGTAGTGGCATAAATACACAGTCATACCCTTAATCATACCCAAGCAACTAACAGTAAAGCAAATGAAGTGCATGGGTATAAGGACATTTTGCACATAAAATTAAACATGTATTTCTCTCATATATATTTATATACCATATATTATCAATAACACCTCACCATAACTGTCATACCAAAGAACTTGTCAGATCATATACACAAGTTACAAACTGAGTAGACTTGAATTGAAAAATAGAGAAAACACTGAACACATCATAATTTTAAAGACACTTTTCAAATCAGAACCACGATTTTCTAGACCAGCTGAATGTTACAATTAAATATTTTAATTTTAAAAGTAACATATGCAAAGCAATCCAATGGAAAAAAAAAATACAATACCTTCTCATCTACACACAACATTTTGTTCACATGATACTGTTCAAAAACAACTTTCAAAAGAATTTGTTGGGAGCAACAGCTACTCATTAAAGCATTTATTATTGGTTAAGACAGAAAAACAAACAAACAAGTATAATCTACACCTCTAGAACAAATGAACAGCCACAAGTCCAACAACTTTAAGTATCAGTTGCAGAAGCAAGGGGCTAAAACAACACAGAAAGGGGATGCTCCCCATACTTCTGTATTCTAACCAGAGATAAAATTCTTAGCAACACAGAAGACGAGATGTGTTCCAACAGAACAAAGCTGCCACTTTTTCAATTCACTGCAAGGCAAGCCTTTGCCATAATTCTGACACCGCATAAAAGTTCTGGGAAGTTTTTCTGGACAGAATCATTCACCTGGACTGCTGAAGTTGCTTCAGAAGTCTCTGATCACCCACAGAACTTTTCTAAACTACTCCCAATGTTGTTGCCCATTGGTTTCCATAGTGAATTAACAATTCGCATTATTTCAAATAAAAATATTGCAAGAAGTACAATAAATAAGGCAGTAAGGAAGAATAAGGTCGTTTTCCTTTAGTCAAATACACATCTCAAAACTTTTTCAGAAACATTAGAATTCTTAAAAGGAAATCATACCTGATACTCTTCTGTTGTATCGATTAACAACTGGAGCTGCAAAATAAACAAATCAAAATTACAAATGCTATTTATTATTACAAATTCCAAGTCAGCATCTTGAATAATCATAATTTTACTACACAATTCCCATAGAAACTTCTCTCAAAAAAAAATAAAAAAGCTTCAGTATAATAGCTGGTAAGTAAGTAGATGAAAGCTTTAAGTGTTCATTCAGAGTTTAAGACTTGATATTTCAGAAGACCATTACATGCTAAGATGGAGGGTAAGCATTTTGGGGATTTTACCCAATTCTGAAAAAAATATACCTCTACAGAGGTTACCCAATCTTAACCTACCATCAATTCCCAGCTCACTCTACTTATTATTACAAATCATTCAAGCACTTTAAGTTAGCTATACCTACTTAACACAGATCAAAAGCTACTGGAACTTATTAGCTAAACCATTCTATACTTCTACACAACACAAGCCATGTAACCGTTCAGGCAGTGCTCCCATACTAATTCCAGTCATATCTTCCATAGGGGCACACATTTAACTTGAAAAATTCTGAGATGGAGGATCCACTGTTTCATTGCTTCTTTGTTCAAGCCATTAGGTATACAAGGTATTTAAACTTTATCTCTAAGTTGGGATGAACTTCCCAACTTTCACTAGTCACATACATTTCAACATTAAGCCAACCTTTAGTAAACAGTATTCTTTCCCCTTTTCACTGCAACCGATTTACTGCCTTTGTGAGATGCTTGAGTCAACACAAAAAACAATCAATCTGTAAAAACCCAGAACAAAACCAAAACACCATGCTCCCCTTCACCAGTAACAACCAGACTCAGTTCATTCTGAATGCTTCAGGCTTTCCCATTCCTCTTCTCCTCAACTGATAATTGCATTTTTCCTGATACAACTAGTGACCATTCTATTCCATTCTTTAAACATTTAAGAATTAGATGAGCCTTTATACCACATCAAAGCATGTGCATCACAGAGCCAGATTTATTAAACACACGCTAACAAAATCTTAATGATCCCATCTTTTCTTAAACATTAGAAACATTTGAGTATCTCAGCACCAACAGAATAGAAAGAACATATCTTTCTTAAGCAAATACATAAGAACTCAGCTTCTTTTGAGCGCTTGCAACCATCCTGTGACTATATTAAAACATGTAACTGAGAATAATACCAGGGCAAAAAAAATATGATCATTGTGTATTCTTTTGTGACGATAAAGGAAATCGGAAAAAAAGGGGTTGGGGAAAAAAAATAATCAGGCTAGTTCCACGGAGTTTTCAGCCAAATCTGTCAACAAGGAGACAATACTCATCTTACCAAGAAGCTAAAGATTAAAAGCAAGATTATTTTAAATTTTACAATTTAGATGGAGATCTGAACTTCTGTAACACAGCATAATCCTTATAAAAGTAACACCGATGTAGTGTTTCACACATCAAGCTTGAAGAGGTTCAAAACACTGAATGATAAATATGAGAATTCAAGAAAGTTTATTTTCAAACCTTTAAGCAATTTTTGACAGCAGCAACCCTTCCTGCAAATAAGGACAGCACTTATTTCCCTTGTCAGAGGACACCATGGATGCAAGAAGTTTCTATCACCCTAAGGGGAGACAGGCATTTGGAAGAGAGATCCATTCTGATATTTTAAACAAACAACAAACTCATGCAACTCCCTGAACTGAAAATGTTGATACATTTTACCCTGTTAACTTTTTCACGTGAGCCCACCTGTGGCAACCAAATACTGCTCTAAATATTAATTGGCCTTGCAACAGTACATTCATTCATATCTCTGGTTTATTGAGCCAGTTTAACTAACTACTCAAAGCTGGGAAGCAAATTTGGATCTTAAGAAACAGGAAAACTCACTACTTCTTCTCTAGAGACAGACAAATGCCTTAAGATATAAATGTTCTAAGATATTTAAGAACAAGAGGACCAAAACTAATTAGATCCCTTCCTGCTACAAAGTGATTTATTACAAGAGAAGTACTAAATTCAAAACATAATTTGATAAGTTTGCAATAAAAGCACCTCATCTAGGCCACAACAGTATCAATTAAATGACTAACTTGCTTCATATACAGATTCGGATACTTTTAATCAACACCATTACTAAGTAAATACATGATTTTATTTCAGGCACTGTCCTGCACATGCAGACTTACTCCACCTTTTGACTACTACACCCATTTCTTACATTTAAGAATAACATTTTAACATCTTTGAATGGAACTAACATACTACAGAAAATTCTCACTTACTTTGGGTTCCACAGAAAAAAAATCTCCTTTTCAAAGACTGTGGCTTCTTTTAGAATCTTATTTTCTTCCATAGCAGGGTTCAGTGTCATCAAAACAACATCAAGTTTTCCAGTGTTAAAAACGAGGAGAGAAAAAAAAACATAACCTTTTAAGGACAGTTGAGAGTGCACTGTTATTCTGCCTCCACAAAGCTTTTAAGATTAAAATGATAGTTTGCCTTTCTTACACCAGGAACAGTTTTAACATGTATAAAATTTCAGGTTCATTTTTATATGTTGTCAGAAGATGACTACTTTTATGCTAGAGAGAAAATCTGACATTTCTACTACAGAAGATTAGCATTTTCTTTTGTTCTGGTTTACCAATGAAAAGCTCCCTTTGTTTACGACTATTTTCTGTATTGCACGGACAGTATAGCCACTCCTATGGCATCCTTGTGTTTTGCCACTAGAAGTTGTCCTGGTTTCAGCCAGGACGGAGCCAGTTTTGTCTTCAGCACCTTCTGTGTTTTGGTGACAGCGCGCTGCTGCTGTTGGTGGCTGCTGAACAATC
>KL277200.1:0-12060 GCA_000699545.1 Podiceps cristatus | reverse complement strand
GAATGTTGGTTCAGCCTTTCCCACCTGCAGCTTCACCGGCGGCCGGCTGAGTTCAGCCGGGGGAGGGCTCCGGGCCTGGGGTGCCCACGCAGGGAAAACCCCGTGGAAATGAAACAGGGCTGGCGGGGCGTGGATTATCATTGTTTTAATTATTTCATTTTGTGGTTTTTGTGTTCAGTAGTGGTGAATATAGAAATGCTTTTATAGATTCGATTCCCTGGGTGAAGGTGTAAACAACACGCCTACAATTCTGCCATAAGAATAGATTAAACATCCTTTGGACCCATAAGAGAAAGTTTCTTATTCCTAATACACTGGGTTTTGTTTCTCTCTTATTACATGTACTCTAGGCAACGTATTTAGAAAACAGTGTTTAAAATGATAAAAATATTGATAAAATTAGCCCATTTTGTTTACTTGTAATGTTATTTTAGTCTCAGCCTCATCACATCACACAATATTTCTGTAAAGAAATTTTAGCAATCTTAGAAATGCTTTTCCATATAGAAATCAACCACCTTAAAATTCCTCTTTTGCCTGCCCTCAGCTGAGGATATTTAGAAAAGTTAAACATATAAACTGTGGTGTTCTCTCTGTGGAATTAGCTGGTGAGTAATTTAATAAATATGCTTTGTGGTGCATTATTGTGAAATGCATCGCATTATCTTTAAGTGCATTAGCTGATATTTTAAATTCTGTGAAAATGCGAGTGTGGAGTTCTGCAAACCAGCTTTCTGCAGAGTGTGGGCATGTATTTCCTGAGGCAGCGCGAGAAATCAGCGTATCTTACCTTGGTGGTGTATCTGTGGTGCAGACCTGGCGTAGAAGTTTTAAGTTTGTGCATAGAAAATGCTATTATTTCCAGATAGAATTATCGGGGTAAACCAAACATACAATTTCTTTGTGGTGTATTTTTTTTTTACATAGGGAAAAAGAGCATTGTTTCATGCTAAACATAGGTACGTGCGCTGTGTTGCTGTGCAGCAAAGCTCAAACGCTTCTGTCGCTGCTGAGGAAGCTGCACGGTTACCTGTGTGTAGAGGGGGGAGAATATGTCACATCCTGAGTTCCAGGAGTGGGAGGGCAGAGTGTGGAAAGGTGGGATCCATCCCCACGGCCTCTGCCTGGCCGCGGTGGAGACAAACCTGGGTGGGTTGGAGCCATGCTGACCCCCCGGCACGGCATCCCACGGGGTCAGGCAGAGGGATTCCCCTTACTGGGAATACAACTGTCCTTTTGCATTTAAAAACCTATTTCTTTCCAGCTCCAAAGCATCCCTCCTCTTCTGCTGGTCCAGGACCTGTTTTTTCCATATTCGGTGAAAACCATGCACTTTTTAAATCATTTTCCTGCGGCCTTTAACCCAAACAGATTACATTTTGGGGAACTACAGAGGACAAGCCGGCTGTCAGAGCAGAAAATCAAATTTTTTGATGTGATGTTGTTGCATTAAAAGGGCCAATCTTGTGTCATGTAACATGTGAATAATGGGACTAGCATGTGATGTCAAAAATTTCCAACTGCCTCATAAATAAATGCAGTCCCACCCCTCCCCCTGAAAGGTCACCCCGCTTGAACCCGGGCTCGCATCCCAAATTACCAATGCGCTCAGAGTCAAGGTTAAAGGTACAGTATCCCCTTTCAAAAGGCACATGTCGGTGTCTGTGCCGGGAATGATAAATAACGCTTGAAACAGGCTATCAATTTCCAAGGGCCCTCCCCTGCCTTTTCTGTTGTGCCGAACTTGCCGATGGTCTGGTCCTGGGGAGGGGAGCAGGTATTGCGCTGTGGCTTCACGGTGGGCAAGCACTCGCTGCCTTTTGGCCGTGTGGGCTCTTGCCCTGGCCGCAGGTAGCCCGGCCCTTCAGACCCTGGTAGGGGCTCTCGCAGTGTCTGCTGGGTCGCAGGGCTGGGAGCCTGTAGACGTTACTGCCCTTAGCCCAGCAAAGTCATTTAGATACCTAATTTCACACGTTTAAGTGTTTAAAGCTTCATGTGCACATAGGTTAAGGTTGCAGAATCAAGCAACAAACCGAAAAATTTTGGAAGTGCTGAAGGTTGCACGTACAACCCCAACTCACCCTCCCTGGGTGTCTGATCCAGCCTTAAATTGTGTCAGCTCGTGCTTATTTTAGAGAAGCCTTGGCTGCTTTGAGCACAGGGGCCAGGTGCTCATGGTGCGGTGACATCCCGCGTTCCCTCTTACCTTCCCTGTTCCTACCTGTGCATTATTTCCTGTACAGCAGCTGACCAACGCGCTGGCTGCAGAGTTAATCCTTTATTCCTCAATTCATCGTGCGTCTATTGAGGTGTGTTGGTACTTAGTCAACAGTTGGGAAAATACTCTCAAAATTTCCTTGTGGCATACCATGTTGCTCATATGGCTTAAAGCCAAATGAATTGCCGTTAACCCCTTTCTACACACAGGCAACACAGTCGCTGTGGTTCAGGTCATGTACATAAGTTACGTACCTGAATTTGGTTTAAATGAGGCTGTGTCTATAACCAACAGATAACTTCGTTATTCAGCACCAACCCATAGCATGCTCTGCTGTGCTCACTAAATGAGGTCAGGCTCCTCTAGAACAACAGCAAATTACCATATAATTCAAGCATGCGTAACAATGCACATGCAACAGAGGGACAAATTAAGGTTGAATAGGTAAATTTAATGGCAGTACTTTCTAGCTTTTTGCAACTTTAGCATTTTATACATAGCTTTTGTTGTAAAAAAACACGTGGTCCTCAGAAGGCAGCCATGAAAGCCAGTGGTTTCTGTGGAGCACGTGTGGACCCTGGGAGGGTGGCTCACTTGACTGGCTTGGCCAAATGGCTTCCAGCAGCCATGAGGCTGGAGGATGCTTTTTGCTTGTTTGCTGCATCTGTAGGTTTAACGGTTTCCAAGACCAACTTTATTTTCCAGGCTTACTCCAAATTTTGAGTTTTATTATCTTGGATCTTTGGCAATTTGAGAAGGGGGGGGGGGGTCAGAGGTCCTTCCCGTGAAGGAGGCAGACGTCACCCAGGTTGGCATCCATGTGCCCTTGGAGGTAGGCGCAGACGTTTGAGCGAGCCATCATGGCTCTCTGTAGAGCCGGTAGAGACCGATAAACCCTTTCAGAGATCAGCTAGGACAGGTCAGGAGCTGCCTGCTCCTCTCTGGAGAGCTATTTGTCTGGCCTTGCCTTGGCTGCCCTCTGCCATGTCGTCCTCCAGTGAGAGCAAAGGGAGCACGAGCTGATTAGATCAGACTTACCAACGAGTTGGATGTCCCAGCGGAGGAAATGCATCCCACAGTAGAGCTCCTCTGATGCCAGGGCTGCCTGCACCCCTTCAGCCCCACGAAACCAAGCAGGTCTTCGGGGGAGATGGATGGGTGACCTCGACCTTAAGAAACGAGACATCCCCTGGTTCTCCTGTTGCTTGACTAAGGGAGGAGTGGAGTTGATGTCCCTGGCCAAGGGGGATCGTTATCCATGGGTTCAGTATTAACCGGCAGCTATGGTGGAGCTTTCCTGTGTTTAGACGATGAATCGAGTACTATGAAGTGTCTGTGTGGCATCTCTTGGCACAGGTTTTGCCATGGTACCTCCTTGAGTTTATTGGCCTGACAGCCACGTCAGGCCAGAGCGCGGCAGAGTTGTCTGTTGCTATAATAGCAAATGATGTGTAAGGAACTTGAAAGAACTTAAAAAGGTTAATAAATTCTATAGAATTTTGTGAATTTGAAAGTGATTTTTTTTTTTTTTTTTAAAAAGAGCTTATTTTGAGAAAGCTTTTTCCATCTCTGTCTCTATCCTAATGAGACGTTGACTTCTATGTTTGTGGTGGGTTGCTTCCCTGAGCTATACGGGCAATAATCCTTGATGTGAAACCTCTCCCTCACCCAAGTAATACCGTTGTCATTGGGGTTTTTTTGTAAGATTTTTTGTTAAATTAAATTTAGGCAAACAGTAGGGAAACTAGTTGGACACACAAAACCCTTATTCATGTTTACTTAAATGAAAGGAATGGGGTTTTATGGAATTAGGTCTGTAAAAGAAGGCAGAACTCGTCGTGGTTCTCAGTGCCTCTGATGGGGAGGGTGAATTTGGCTGCGTTTGCATATGTGCTGGCTTGTCTGCTCCCATCTCCTCCGGAGCGGAGCTGGGACCTTCTCCGGCGCTGTGGTGTGCCAGAAGCCCGCGCCCTGGGAATGCGCCCGCTGACCTGCTCTGTGTAACAGCCGTCAACCCCAAACCCTCCCGAAGCAGCTACATCTGTTTTGGCTTTGTTTGCAAGGCAGAGGGGAGGGAGGTGCACGCTGTGGTCAAGGGCCAAACTACATGTCATATTTCATTACCTTCATTAGCTACTACAGAAGGCTGTGTTAAAAGGAAGAAGGTTGTGGTTAACTCTTCAGCTTCCAGCTTTTTTTTTTTTTTTTTAAATTCATTTCTAATTCCACTTCCTGCTCTTCTCAATGTGTCTTTACTTTTGTTTTTAGCTTATCAAACCCATAAATCATGTTTATGCCCAGGATTTTGCCCCTGTAGTCTAAAAGAGGCAGCAAGCTGCCGTTTCGTCCCCAGCTAGCTGCTTGGACGATGGCTGAACCATCTGGAAACGGTTACAGGAACAGTAGTGTAAACCCAAAAGGGAAAGTGTATTTAGCATTAATAAAACTTTCCTTTTTATTTTGTCCACGGTTGTCTTTTCCTTTTCCACCTCACATTATTCTGTTGATTTAATATTGCTGATTTCTTTTGGGGCAGGTAAGGGTGAAAGGGCACTTTGTGATCGTGGTAAGGTTGGGGTGGATTTGGCTCCTGGTTAAAGATGCATTCCTCCTTATCTGAAAGAACAAAAAACTCCCTATGCATCAGTTACACAAAGTATAGTATAGAGATGTTTTATAACGTATTAGTTAATGCATTAGATACCTTCGTTACAGTTAGTCGGCTTCAAACAGCATTTACGTTAGTCCAGGCAGACTCGTGATGATACGAGTGTATTTTATGGCACCATACCAGATGTTTTGCTAATAAGAACGTCCCCTAATTTAATTACTTTTAAACACGGCACTACCAGCATAGCTTGCGGGTGCTGCTGGGGCGCGTGACCGTTTCCAGAAGGAAGCGGGATGAGAACTGGTTTCACTGGGAGCCATGTGGTGGGTTGGGATGGGGAGAAAAATCGGTTCCTCTGCTCTCCCAGATGCTGGAGGCTGGAAATGCCTCTGGCTGTTGCCAGCGCTGCTTTGCTCCTGGTTCTGGTGTGGTGAGCCTTGCTTTAAGAGAAAAGGTATCGGCTGGCCTCGTTTAACTTTCCAGCCAACGTATTCACTGCAGGCTTTCATAGCACAGCCCTTCTGGAGGTGAGGAAATGGGACTTTTTTGGTTTTTAAATGTCTTCTCTAATACAGCAAGTGTGTGAAAACTCTGCAGGCAAGTCCATTGGTTTCAGAGCCCGGGAATCGTATGCTGCGTGTGTAATCTGGTTTGCGTTTGAAGCTCCATTTAGGAGGCAAACTGAGAACTCAAACTGAAAACTCTGTTTATGAATAGTTAGGAATGGATTAACAGCTGGAGATGATTTTTCATTGGTATTTCTGCATTACAGATTTGACAGTAGGAACAAACCCAAATTGTGTATTAATTAATAAAAAAAATATTGAGCAAAAGACTACAAAATTGACACCATTACACAGTCTGTAAATCTCAGTTTTCACAGGCAAATATTTATTTGTTACTTGTTCTAGCTTTTTTGCGCAGGTAAATTGAGATGTAATCTGCACTGAGGCAAGAGACCATAGCAGGATTCAGATTTAGCTCTTTATCTCATGGTGATAACAGCATGTACAGTATTTTCACTATTATTCTTAAAATCCCAAAAGACTCCATTCTGAAATTACTCAATTTTTTTAATGGGGGCATATTTCTATATTTCTTAGCAGCTATGCTTGTGATGTCAAGCAGGCAGTGAGCTTTTTCGTCAAAATTTAATGAAAATTTTGATTTGGAATGAGATTTCTACCTGGCTATGTTTTGGCTGGCACAGATGACTGCTACTTCAAAATTGTAAGCCTTTAGTAATAGGTGCTTTTTAATGGGAATACCTACACAACCATAGCCATAGTAGTGTGAATGCGGTGTGACTAAAAAATGAGGCAGAACAGCAAAATACTGCTTTTAATTTATCATTTAGTAGTAGAAAAAGGCTTGTTTACTTCTTCTTTTTCATCTTCTGTGCTCCTAAGACTTTCAGCCATTATTTTGAAATGTATTTTATAATAAAACCTCAGTGGTTATGTTGCCTAGGGCTTTAGTGTCCGTTTTCAAGAAAGGAAATATTTTTAAGCTTAAAAAAAAAATATTCTGACTGATTACATTTCAGCATTTTAGTTGGATGCTGCTGCCTTGAAATATACTTATTATAGCAGAGATTTAAAAATAACTCTTCGTGATCCTATGAATCAAAAAGATTCAGTAACTCCTGCATGTTATACGTACAATATGATTTTTATTTTATTTTAAGCAATTAGCTTAATTTGACAAGCTTGGTGTATGTTATCTATAGCTATTTTTGACGATGAATCCATTCACGCCTGTAAATCCGGTTGCAAGCATGTGTGCGATGTACGTGTCCAGCTAGCACGTCTTATCAGGGCTGCCCTTTGGCCGTCGGTGACGGACGTGAGGTGACAGGCTCCGTCTCCGCAGCTCCCGGGGCTCCCCGAGGCCGTCCCCCACCGACCCCCCGGGCAGGAACATCTGCCCCGCTCCCGCCTGGCGAGCGTCCGCGGGGGCTGCCGATGCCTGGGGCCGCCCCTCCCGCTGCTCCTTTCTGCCCGGCAAGGCTTTTTCAGCAACAGGAGTCGCAGCTCGTCTGCCGGCGCCGCGGGAAGCGTAGAGCCGGGCGTGCTGCTCGCGCTGGACCTTCTGCCTCTGTGGTCCTCATCCAGGTGAGGCCCTCAGGAGAGGAGGGAGATGGGCCTGGCAGGCAGGACCCTTCTCTGAGGCTATTGCTGGAGTCAAACTCAATTTTCTCATGTGCAACAATTTTTCTTTGACATCTGTGCTGCAACCTTTGATGCACCCCAAGGTAAAAACATCATGTTCTTCTCTTTAAGAGACTCCTGGACACGATTCTCACAACTAAACTACGTTATGGCCAGACTCTTTGCACTATGTGGTGATCATGAAACCATACCAGCCCATCACCGAAAGACTTCCTTCTCGGTCCTGCAGCTTAGATGTTAACTGGGAGCCATGTTAATCCCCAAGATGAGAACTTGCAGAAAGGCAGGGATTGTCAGGAGAAGCCTCTGAGGCTGTGGCTCCTACAGTAAGACCTCAAATTAATTCTCCTCCATGTCAAGGGCATTTGGCCTTAGACACAACAGAGACAGTCCCATTTCATTGCAAATTCATTTTTCAAAGCCTGTTTGCCCAGGTGCTCCTTCCGTTGTCCTCAGTAGAAGAACCTCAGGCAACGCTGTACAGTGCAAACCAGAAATAAACTCTTGCCTGTTTGTGCTGATCCTGGAGGCCTGATCTCGGCCGTCGCTGCCTGACCCTCTGCCTACGGATGCTTCCAGTAGGCAACCCTCGGCACAGAGTGGGCGCTGTGTTAAAGTGAAAGAGGAAACAGGAGTACAGGGCAACGTCAACTGGCACGTGCGAAGATGCATCCAGAGGACAAGTGAGGAGTAGATCCCTCCTCTGTCAGTCCAGTTCCCCCTAAAAACTCCATTGAACTATGATTCTTCATACTTATCAATGTGGAAAAACCTAAAACACATTCCTGTCGCTCCCCAGGGATGAACAAGTACCTGCATGAGTGCTAAATGAGATCTTCTGCAGACACAGATGCAGCAGTACAGACACATTGCAGGAAGAAAAACTAATGAACGCGTTGCATAAAACACAGATTACTTTCTCAAGGTTACGTCTGGTGAGCACACCCAAAGTAGGCATGTTGTCACACAAGGAAGGCTGTTAATTGTCATGTGCTACAGACAGTTAATGCCTGGGATTGTTTTCACAAGGTTTGCTTGATTTTTCTGGGCATCTGCACAGAAGGTTGAGGGGGAGGTGTGGGGCAAGGTGTGACTTCCCAGCTTCAAGATGATGTAGGAGGTGAAATGTGGACGAACACACCTTGGGTCTGTAGAGATAAGAGGAAGGCATTTGCGGAGGTCCACTGAGCAGGCATGGCACTGGAGCCAGGACATGGTCGCATCTTGGGGCGACTCGCTCGGTGATCTCGGAGGGAGCACACGCCAGGAATGGGTCCTTGAGCACGCTTCTCTCTAGATGAAGTACCAGAGAAATACTCTGGTAATCTTCAGATTTGCAGTGTCTTCATTCCGAGTAAGATGTCTCAAATCAGTTATTTTGAACACGGGTTTAATTTCATCATCAACCAATTAGTTATTCCTGTACGGCAGAATGATGATGTTTACTCAGCTTTGTAAATATGCTTTAAAAGCCGCCATAAAGGAAGCCTGTACTTGTGAAGTGTTACTGCTGCAGCACTGTCGTCTCATTTCCACAGGTGTTCAGAGAATATTAGAAGTATAAAGTTTATGTGTAAGTGCAAGTAAAATGAATAAGGAAAAAAAGCCCTTGGAAGATCGGTGAATGCTGTGGCGCTCCTTTGACGAGAAGTCGCTCTTGACAGTCTTCCCGGGACTGGAGCTCAGGGATGGGGTAGATGAGGAGTGTGGCACCTTGGCAGGATCACATAGGTCTGGAGGAAGGATGTATTGGGGCTGATGTAATTTGTGAGTGAGGGACATGGTTCAAGTGAGTAAGAAAGTGTTTGCTTCCTGCCTCTAGTTAGAGCTATCAGTATATCAGTTTCAAAATGAGCAGTTTAAATTAAAAGCTAAACTAAAAGAAACCTGGCTGCATCTGGGACTTGTCAGAAGCCTCATTCGGATATGCCATTGTCACGTTTTCCAAGAGCTTGAAGATGTGGAAGGCAATTATCCCATCCCATAGACAAGTCTATTTGTTCCTTACACCAGTTGCTGCTATGGATGTGTAATTTGAGTCTCTTTTTTTTTTCCCCTCATTTTAAGGGTACAACTGACTTACCAGGCTGCTGCTCTCCTTAAATTTACCGTTTGCATATGCTGCAAACATAAACATTTTGTTAAGTTAAATTTGTCTGGATTCCCCTAGACCTAGATCACCTTACAAATCTGCAGATTACATGTTTCATTATGCCTCTTAAATCAACAAGTCTGTCACAGCCTTTAAGGAGAATTCACCCCATCTGGTGAGGACAAGTCTTCTGTGACTTTTGCAGATGTTGCCGCAGGCCTGGCCCCTGGCGATGTAAGTAGAAGTCCCTTGGCCCCAGACCAGAGATGACAGCAGGTCAGTGGCATTCCACGACCCAGCGAGCTGGTGGGTGGTCAATAAACCTGCTCTGCTGGGCTGTGACCCTGGCCGTCTCCTAGCTCCCTTCACGCTTGGCAGACATGGCAAATGTCTCTGAGCTTGGTCCCACTGCAGATAGTCCATTGGACAGGTGCTGTTTAGTCGTTGTTTCTGTTCCAGCTCATGCTCGGATGGGTGTGATAAGAACGGCATGGGCTACGTCTCTTGGGGCCACTCGGCTGTCCACATGTTCGGGTGGAAGCTTTCCCCGTGTCGCGCAGCACCAACAGCACCTGCACACCCGGAGCATCGGTCTGGGGGGACTAAAATCACGGTGTCTAGACTGGGTGCTTCATTCTGATCATGGGATACTTCATGGCACTGTGAAAATAGATGCTTTTCACCATTCCCGCCATTGCCTTCCCCCCTTTCTGGTACTACCTTGCCTTTGGACTCGTCAGTGCCAACCCATTGTAAAGGACTTCCTGGGAAGTCAACTGTTGCGTGGTGACTTGAGGGTACAGCACTGAAAATGGATTTCTCCAGAATTCTTTAAGCTTTTTATTTAATGTTCTGTTTACCTGGGTTAAGGTCTTTGTAACGAACGGTCCGTTTTCTCACAGCATCAGGTTAGAGAAGGGGGATTCTTTGTGTCAAAAAATCTTGACATTCACATACATGAAACATTCTGCAGAGAAACAAAAATCACTCATAAACATGTGAGCTAATGCAATTTTTTTTTCTCTGATGGAGATTTCGCTTTCTGAATAAACAGTCAGGTCCCAGCATCCCGCATGATCCCCGCGGAGCCTGTTAAGACAACATTGAGAACATCTGGCTAATCTGGATTATAGCAGGTCTCCTGTTTGGCCGAGGTGAGGGTGAGAGGCAGAGGACTGACCACCCATCCCAATGCTGGCTGCTGCTTCCTATCCAACTGGCACATCTTGCTTGCTGGGCCTTGCACGTCTGGTCCTTGTTGGATCTTTTTTGGGCCCTTTGTTAGCACACAAGAAGCTCTACTGGCAATTTGC
Organism: Podiceps cristatus; assembly: GCA_000699545.1. NCBI lineage: Eukaryota > Metazoa > Chordata > Aves > Podicipediformes > Podicipedidae > Podiceps > Podiceps cristatus. Next base: position 1,655 of record KL277200.1, on the reverse strand, counting down.
CCTGGTCTAGCAGTCCCCAGCCCCGAGGGCTGAACCGGCTTTCGGAAGGTGGGGTGGGGGGTTCAGGTTTTGCTTTCCTGCCGCGCTCTGTCCAGCTCCCACCAACCTGTTCTGTACGGCCTCCCGAGCGCTGCCTGGTGCACCCAGACATGACAGTGTTAATCCCGGTCGTCGGGGACAGTGCTTGCTGGTGTTTGGGCAAAGGCTTTGGAGGATGTGTGTGTATCTTCTGCCCGCAGTGAGCCCAGGCCATCAGAGCAGTGCCCGCTGCCATAGTGCGTTGTGGCCGGGAGGCTGAGTGGTTTGGCCAACAGGGCACCCGGTCGCTTGGCCAGCTGCAGCCCCCCCCAGTGCTATCGCAATCATCTTTGCGTTTGGATAAAAGAAAATTGGAGATGCCCGTTTCTACTGGTGAAGAAGAGAATATAATTTTCAGGAATAGAGGAAACGGATTGCCTTTCTTTGCATTAATATAAGATGAAGATTAATTCTGCTAGCAGGATTCTGTTGTCTTGTCAGAATTCAGTGATTTTCCATTTTGGATCAGTGCAGTGCCAGAATGTAAATCCGATCGCCTTGTGTCTTTCAAAATAAAATCAAAAAGCCTTACTGATTGCTTATATGGGCAGCTAGCACACCTTAAGAAGTAAGAAAGGTTCAGACAGGAATATAATAAGGCCCAGGAAAGTGGCAGCATGAAAGGGATGACCTTTATTTGCAATCATAGCTGAGATTTACAGTTTATTACTGATAGCTTTTATAAAGAGCCATTCAGTTCAGAGGTGAGAGGTTTGTCATCTGGAAATGCAATTAACTTTAGCCTTATCCCAATCCCCCTGGTCTTAGTGTGAGAGCAGCACTTCAGCAATATCATGATTTTCCCCTCTAATTTTTCATTTTTGTCTCTTACATCCCTTGTTCTTTGGCATAAATGCAGGTGCATGTTTTTTGCTGCTATTATTTCATTATTATTAGATGCATCTTTGAATTTTTTATTAGATCCAACTTGATTTTTGAATGAGAAGATTTCAAAGAAGAGTGACATTTAAACCTGAGACAGAACTAAGATAAGTCATGGAAGGAAATTGTGCTATATATGTCAAAAATTAATTACAGACATGGAGAATCTCAAAAAAAATAAGGGGGGTGGTGGTGGTGGAGAAGAAACAGTTGCTTTTTAAACAGCAATGATCATTGCTCTTCCACACATAAAGCCCATGTACCGACACCCAACCTTGCACTCGCGCGATTTAGCCTTGATGTTTGGTTATATGCACTTGTACATCCGCCAGATGCGGATACGCCCTACGTGTCCACGTATATGTGCACCAAAGAATATGGCAAGAACAAATGAAAGTAGTTTTGGTGTGTCTCTGTGTGTGTACGAGAAATCCCTAAAGGTCTATTTTTGTTTCGCATGTTTGCTTTTACGGCCCTCTCTTGTCTGTTAGTCAGGTCTGCAGGAATTTAAGCGCCAGACACAAAAGCAAGAATTTAGTGCGCTTGGCCAGTTGGTTTAGGTTATTTGACGTATAGCCCAGTATATTTTCCACTGTGGGCTCTGCCAGACAGAGCGGGGGGAGCGCACGCCTGTGCCGGAGGCACGATGTCGGCGGAGCGGGGTCCCCCCTTGGCCGGGGTCCGCTCACCCGCTG
>KL277199.1:0-14827 GCA_000699545.1 Podiceps cristatus | reverse complement strand
GTGGGAAGGAGCTTTTAAGGCCCCCCTACCCCCCCCCCCTGCCATAAGCAGGGACGTCTTCAGCTAGATCTGGCTGCTCAGAGCCCCGTCCAGCCGGGCCTCGAGTGCTTCCAGGGTTGGGGCTTCTGCCACCTCTGTGGGTAACCTGCGCCTGTGTTTCACCACCCTCATCATATGAAATTTTTTCCTTACCTCTAGTCTGAAATTCCCCTCTTTTAGTTTAAATCCATTACCCCTTGTCCTACTGCTACAGACCCTGCTAAAAGGTCTGTTCCCATCTTTCTTATAGGCTCCCTTTGAGTATTGAAAGGCTGCTATAAGGTCTGGTTTATTCAACTGGCTGGATTCAAACTAGCGAAACAGTGCTGGAGAAATACCTGTATCATTTATGTTAGGTCTAGTAGGGAGGTACTGATTTATGGGCTTACCTCTGAAAAGTCTGAGGGTGTCCTGACTTCAGTAATCTTCTGCAACCATTCTAAATGTTGGAGTTCTTTTCTTCTTTTAGAAAACAAGAAAAAAAAATTGCAATCCTAGATTACTTACCTATCTATATCTGTATATTCAGGAAATATCAAACTGTGGATAGTTTCCGTTTTACACGTCCTGTGCACCATTAGAAGTAACATGCACCCCAAATATTTTTTTTTAAAAAACTAACAGAAACACCACCCACTCTCCCCCAATGCACCCTCATATATGCAGCTTCAAGAGGAGAAAATAAACCTTGCAATTAATTCTGAACAAGGGCGTTTTGTATACGATCTAAGCTAGTAACTGGCTGTTAGGTGACGTGACCAGAACTCTTCTGGAGTATCCTTTGTATGCTGTTTTAGTGTGCTGCAGCTACATGAATCCTCCGAGACATTTTTTATTTTATCTTTCCAAAAATCTAGCTTTCCCTCCTCCTCCCGGGGCGGAATGACTGCCAGTACTTGGTCATCTGTGACCCTCAGCTGCTGCTGCTCTCAGGAATGCACGTTTGGTTCCAGTGGCGGTGGGTGACTGAGGCTGCGGTTCCCTCTGATGTGCGCTGTGCATGTAGGCGTGGGTGGCGCGGGAGCTGGCAGGGAAAGGGGCAGGACTTTGTCTTGAGTAGAGCTCTCTCGTGACTGCGCAAGAGCTTTCTGGGAACTTGAACTTGCTCGGGCTGGATGCTAATATCCTGGCCTCGATTCAAGACGATATTTTAGTTCTTGCCGAGAGCAGCAGCTGGTCAGTGCACAGAAGCCAAAGGCTGTTGGTTCACCCGGGACAGCAGACGGGAGCGTCACATGCTGCATGTAACACTGTAAACTTTGAGAATTTTTAGATCTGGATCATGTCACTAATAATTTAGTCTTAGATTTCCTACAAATAACCTTCTTGTATCTGAACCTGCGCTTTAATGAGAACATTTCTGAGAATTATTTTTGTAGCAGTCGGGTATGTATTGGAAATGCTCTACCCTGAATCATTGCTGTCTTGGTATCCTTTCTCTGCTGTCTCCTGGCTGGTTTTTGACAAGCTGGAAGTTCCAAGCAATTTTAGGATTCTCTGATACGGACAACATCAGAGTATACCTGAAAACCGGAAAATAGGGCTGATGCCCTTCATAGAATCATAGAAAGGTCTGGGTTGGAAGGGACCCCAAGGATCACAGAGTTCCAACCCCCTTGCCACAGGCAGGGCCTTCCTCCTGATCTGAATTTTTCTAACCTTCCCCCTCATTGGGGACCAGAAGCACACATGACTTTCTAGGTAACAATAATTGATGAAAAGATGCCATTGCAGTCCTATTTATACACACCCCCTCCAGCCCCCCCGAGTGAGTATGTATCAGCGCAACCTGCTTCAGACTTTTCTGAGGGGGCGAAGGGGCTGTTCCTGAGGGCTGTAATGTGCTGGAAGGACTCAGTAATAGACTCTGCTCCTGCTGGGTCAAAACCTTGCACGTAATTACAAGGCTGAAAGTTTCAGAATAGTTCATATGAGTTGCCAGATCATATTTTCTCATGTATTTGTTTGCAAACAGCCCTATGATCGTAGGAAGGTCTTTAGAGCAAGAGCTCACCTTCCTGCTGTTTGAGCATTCATTGTCTCATATGCATTACAGGCATACTAAACTGTTATGTTTGTGATCTTACCATTAGAGGGGAAAATTTATGTTCGGCAAACCTTTGTTTTTGTTAATCATCACAATGGGTCACTTGCTGAAACAAACAAAAAACCAAACCAACTCGATTTCCAATAATTCTTTTATGATAATTATGAAGTTCTGAGGATGCAATTGGAGAAAAATATTTCTGTTTTGCAGCAGAAGGGAAAAAAAAAAGGGGGGGGGGGGGGCAAGAACAATAAAGGATCTTAAATTTCGGTGGCATTAAAATCCAAAAGGGGGAAGCCTTATGGTTCTCATAATGACGGCTGGGTAAGTCAGAGCAAGAAGAGCTGGGTATGAACATCTAAAAGTATCTCTGCACAACTGTTGCCTCCAGTGGCTGCTAGTTTCTCTTCAGATTGTTCATCTCTAAGAAGAGAATCTATATTTAGTAAAGGAAATGTATATGAAATCTATAGAAAAGCATTTTGTCTGACATGTTTTGGATGTGTTTGCAAGATTTGGTAAGTCAATGGGCAGGCACCGTAGAAAAACGGTTGATACTCTATTTTTAGAATATGAAATTACTTACTCAGCATGGGCTAATGGGTGATAACCTCTTATCACCCAGACTAATACTGCTTCTGGCAGGTAATTTATTTGCTCCTGCTCTTGGCACCTGCGACTCAACTATACTATTGCAGCTCCCTTGAGGTTAAGGTTAAAGGTCTTAACTTCTCAGGCTGTTTGACCTTGGTCCTGGCATCTTCCTGAGGATGCTGTAAGAGCACCGCGCTTGGGAAGCTGGGGTGTCCTTTGTGGGGTGGAGGGGCTCTGGCTTTTCCTGTGTGCTTCTGACAATGTCTCTGGGCACTCTGGGTTATCTGTGTGTGGTAGCACATGCATCTGGCAAGGCGTGAGTTGGTTCATCCCACCAGACAGCCCGGCGTTGTGTAGTGCCGTATTGCCCGTAAGTTCTCCGTGGCTCGGGCAGCTGAGGCCCCCTCGCCGGGCTTGGCTCTGCAGCTTTCTAGTTGTCTCTTCAGGTGACGGCTGGATGTTCCTGTGGATACAAAAGCATAAGAAGCCCCTGACAAAGTTTTACGTTATTGGCTGCGCTTGACGAAACTGGGGGCTCTTTTGTCTGTAATGGTATTTTAAGGAATAGCAGATTGCCTGAAAGGCTACCGATACTGCAATATAGAGGTGAGGTGCAAACCTGGGCATCTACAAGTGTGGTGGTGGGGAGTGGAAAGCTCTGGTTGTGTGTAATGTGACCTGACACAGCCTTCATTGCAACTAAACATAGTTTGGTATTCTCTGCACCTGTCAGCCTGCTCGTTGCTGTGCCCGTTTCGGAGGGGAGCACGTAAACCTAGACCTTTACCTGTAGTTAGCTTCCACATTTATGGAAGGTAGTCGGTTTGCCTTTTCAGTTTTGCTGGTATAAAATTATTTAAACCTCTTGAAGGATCTGTCCTTTGAGGCATGTGGAAGTTGAGGACATAGCCAACCTCTGCTCCTTCTGTTGTCCCACTGAATTTGAATTCAACTAGTGCCTGCAGGACCCGCTTTTGATGTTGTGCTTTACTGGTGCATCACCACTATGCACCAGTAATACAGCATACAGATCTCTTTCCCCATTACAATTTCCCCTGGAAGTATGGTGTATTGCATCTCTTTGTGAATCCGTGGTGGTTTCTTCGTTTGCTTTCAGTGTATTTTTTTCTTCCTTTGAGGTTTTGTAGAGTTAGCGTAAAGATTCATTTCAGTCATAGAAAACTGCTTAGAAACAGCATCATGGGGTTTTTTTTGAGCTTAATAATAGAATGTCCTAATTACTCTGACACCAATGAGCTATCCATTTGAAATACTAGAAATGCAATGCACTGTAAAAACAAGCTCCAGGTTGCTACAATATTATTGCGATGACAAACCAACCCCATAATACGAAGCAGTTGTCTCTCCAGCCCTGCTGCTATTTAACGAGAAATCACCTTGGTTTCAGCTACAGCTTAAAATACCTTGTTAGTTTGTGTCACTTCTGCAGAAGTGGCAAAGTCAGCTTTCACTTAAGGGCAGCAGATTTCAGGGCTGCCTAAAGAAATTGTTATTAATGCTTTTTAGCTAAGTTCTTGTGGAATACACTGCTAAGGATTATTTAGAGTAAGTGGGGTGAGTTATGGTGCAAACACGTCTGGATGCAAACTGAATTTATGTAAGAGGTTAGCCTTATGTTGCAAAACACATCTGCAAACTGAATCTATGTAAGAGGTTAGAGAGATAATAGTATATCAGTACTTGTTTTGATCTTTAATAATGCTGGATTTTAAATAGAATTTCTAAACTTGTATATACAATCTGAAGAATTAAGTTGTAAGTAGAAGAGTACGCAGAGAGGCTCATTGTTGCAGAATACGTTATGTCTTTGTTCAACTATTCCCAAGAGAAATAATTCTGTAATAATAAATGTTCTGAAGCTGGCCATTTAAAACAGTGGCTCAGCTGTAGAATATACACTACTGTAAAAAAGGCCCTATCAGATCTTATTCAGAAGAGCATAATGCTTTTTGTTAAAAGATAAATTGAGGTTTACTTGATGTCTGGGTTTTTTTGGTTTTGTTTTTTTTTTTTTTCCTTGGGTAATATATATGTTTAAAGGAAGCACAGGTACAAAACACTTCATGCTTAGTGAAGAACTTGCAATGAACCCTCTAGACTTACTTTTCTAGTGAATTTGTTATAGTAGCACACAATAACACGCTTACATGGAAGAAAAAAAAATGCAAAATACTGTCTTAAGGTATGTTCTGAAGAGACTTTTCATATTGTAGAAAGTTGAAAGGATTAGAGCAGGAAAAGTAAAGCAGTTAAGTATTGTGAAATCAAAGACAACTTTAATTTCTTACTATAATGGGTGTTTTTTTGGAATCTTTGTCTTAAACTATTAACTTCAGTATCTGTAGTTGTCATAAAATAATCCTGCCCTACATGCAATGGCAAGATGGATGTGTTTTCAGAAGCACATTTTGATACAGGAATGAAAAATTAAATCTGCTCATTTAGAGATGACACCAATGTATAGTTTTGGTCCCTGTTTGTGGGAAGATGGAATTATGTATGGCAGGACAGTCACAGTGGTAACGTAGGTTATGATAGCTGAGCCATTGGCTTGTTTTTGTACTTAAGATCCAATGGAAGCCAGGGAATATCTGTAAAAAGTGATGTTTCTATTACATTTTTAATTACGTTATTTACTATATATTTCACTCAAAGACCATTTAACATATAACTAAAATAATAATTTTTATGCAATTTAAGTATCAAGTTTAGAAGAACATAAATATGCATATAGAAATCAATGTGCTTGGAGAAATCCTTCTAACATGTAAGCACTGAATAATGGTTTGCACAGAGCTTTTTGTCAGTTCTGTGTACCTCCTGTGGGCGGGAAACCTGTACAAACCTAACCGGGGATACAAGGTGCCTCTTGATTGTAATTATATTCTGCCAAAAGTGAAAGCAGTCTTGCATCTAGATGTATATATTAAAACACTCATTAGACTAAAGACTTTTTCCCTCTCACTGTGCGGTTGGAAAACTTTGAAAACTCTGAAAATTTTACACTGGTGACCAGAACAGTTGGAAAGAAGGAATCAGGAAAGATGGGAGTCTTCTCTCTCTAAGCCTAAACGAAATGTTTCGGATTGCAGGTGAAGTTAAGTTTTGTCTTGGTTGAATGTGTTAAGCTTTTTATTTGTCTGTATTGCCCACAACCGAGGATCCAACAAATGTAACTTTTTAAAGGGCAGATCATTCCATTTAAATTTTTTTTTTTAAAAGTTCGTTTCAATTTTTTGAGATGAGGTGTCATCAGTCATGATTCCCTGCCTGATGAAAACTCATGTCTTGCCTCCTTGAAGAAGGAACATTCAGTAATCCTGTTTTACCTGACAGCTGATCTGCTCCGCTGGCATCAAACCGCTGCTCCAGAGAGAACAGTGAGCTAGGTGTCAAATCCAGCTCTGAAATGTGGTGGAGAGCAGCAGCCGCGCCATCTGCTACCCCAAATGCGAGCTCCACATTGAGTTGTGTGGTTTTGGTTCGCTTTCTTTTAAAAGTGCAGCCATGAAAGATCAATTAGTGTTACTCTGAATACAAGACAAAAAAAAAAAAATATTAAAAAAAAAAAAAAAGGCTTGGCATTGGCTACCAGAACCTACTATTTGACTATGTTGCCAGGCAAAAATACTATTGAAAACTGGTTGCTGGTTGTCTCTGACAAGACAGATACTTCACTTGTGATTCCAATTTTGCGTTATTGGGATTATGCACGAGGAATTTGGACACCAGCAGACCTGGGAAATGATTGTGTTTACCCAGATGCTTGAGGTCCAGAAGAAAAGTCATACAACTGTACTAGCCAAATATTTGGACAGTTTACATGTTTCAGATGTCCCATGTATAAATATGTTTGCGTACCATAGACTGTCTTCTGTGCTTTACTCAGGTTTTTTACTGCCCTTGCCAGAGGAGGACTATAGTTAGATAAACAGCTCCATTGCATGAAGCACCTCTAGGCACATGTGTAACAGTAGCTTGGTTGTATAGTTGGGCAGTCTCTGAAAAGATGACCCAACAGGAAAAAACCCACCCTGTTCAGCTACTGATCTGCGGAATTATTACATTTGACCCTAAGTATTTTATTTCCTAAGCTTTTTCATACATTAGCTGTCACTACGGAAAGTGAAGTCTTCATTTACTGTAGCTTTGCCAGAGCCACCAAAGGTTTAACCTATTACACCTGTGTAAGGTGACTGCTCAGATAATGAGATCTTGAAATTAGTGGCATATTCTTCATTGCTGTCTCTTTTTTAATCTTATGAGAGGTTGAATTTATGGCTATTGAAGACTGCATCTTGATTTTGCGTCTCTCTGCAAAAACTTGTCAGGTAATCTGCTGTCTTCTCGCACTGAGGAAAGTTGCTATAGTTGAGGTAAGAATATAGCTTTAGCTTTCAAACATCTGCATCTTGTCTGTGCCGCTTCCCGAGCGTGCCAGTTTGTATCCTTTTCACCTCTGGAAGTTGCCTTGGTGTATTATCAGCTGTCTGCAGGCAGAGTCATGCTGGAAGCGTGGTTAACTTCCGTGTGTCACTTCTGAGATGGAAGTGTAAGATTAAAATACTGAGGTTGCTTTTTATCCTGGCATCGCATGCGTTAATGCCTACATCACTGAGATACGGGAGTAGTTTTAAACTACTAATTTGTAGTTTTATATGTAAACCAAATACACAGCTTCCAAAAAGTCAGTAGCACCATTTTCATATCAGTTGCACTGCTGGAGCATTGCTTATTTTACAGCTTTTGTGTATTTGCTAGACATAACTGTGCTATCTGCCATATTGCTTGATGATTATAAAACCTCAACATTCAACTGATCTTAAGAAGTAAAATTAGACAGTGATTGAGAATTCAGGTGGTAAGTCCCAAGCAGTATTATTTTGAATGACTGATCTGCCCCATAGAGGAGGAAACAAACAAAATGCTTGGCTGGTTTTAAAACCAAACCTGATTGTGTCAGCTCTTCAGCTTCGTGTTCTGAGCGACTGTGGTTGTCTAGTTGTTCTATTTACCACATAACGTTAGGACAGTGTTAGTGGTTGTTATGTAAATGTGTTCAGAGGATAAACTTTATTTAACTGAAGATACTTCTAGTAATAATCTTGTTTTCTTGGAAGTGCCTGTCTGGCTGTTTTTTATAGGCTGGCTCTTAAATGGTTTATCGGAGAAATCGAAACAATTTTTGAAAAATGCACTTGAACTGTAGGCCACGCTTCTGTATGTGCTTCCCCTCTTTCAGTCAGAATGTGAGCAGAGAACCTGATCAAAGCACATTCATCTTGAGATATTTGCTATTGTGAAAGATCAAATACAAAACTTCTGAAAGGCAGTTATTATCAACTAGTAAGAGTTGCTGAGAGAATGGAGCATATCTGTAACTTCTGACCTTAGTCTAATGGGAATCTATGAGAACAAGAGTCTCTAGACACACTTACTGTGGGAAACAGTTTGCTTGGAGTCTTGTCTTTGCTAGACACCTCAGAATTCATTTCAGACTGTGTTTTTCCCCCATGGATTCTCTTAAGCCTTGAGAGATGAACTCATGTTGCAACTTGAATGTAGTTCAGTTAATTCAGGCAGCTCCTAGAGCAATTCTGGTGGGTGCAAAACTGTATTTCTTCCTCTCATTTCCTTTTAATGCTTTAGCAGTTTAGATTGTGAGGTGCTTTCTGTTGAGGCACAGCCTCATGAGTCATGCCAGGCCAAGATGTGGATGTATTCCAACAGTCAAGTTTGTCAAAATGATGGTTCTTTCCAACTGATGTTAAAACAAACTTGAATTTTGCGAGCATCAGCATAGGAAGCTCAAATTGGCAGATGAGAGATTTAGAAGCTGTTAACGTGCTTACATTTTGCAGAAAGAATCTGCTCCTGTTTGGAAAGTAGCACCTTTTGCCGTGCTGGTATCCTGGTCAGGCAGGTGACTATTTTGCTGTGTCTGTAAAAGCATCCAAACTCTCCTGCTCTCTTCTCTCTCTCTGGCACTGCCATAAGGGGGACGTAAACTGTGCGATGCAGAAAGCATCCGATTATTGTTGACCTCCAGAATGAGACTTCTGGTGGGACAGCCTGTTAGTTTAATCACCAACTTAAGACCAAAATCGAGGACTTGAAGTGCTTCGCAAACCATTTGGGTGGTATTTGTCACATATCTTACACAACTCCAAAACCTATGAAATCCTTCCTTAAAAAGTAACTGGTAAACTTTTTTTTTTTTTTCCCTAAAATAAATGTGTTTTTCTGGCTTTTTTTTTTTCCCCCCACAGTCATGTGTGTTAAAAGGTTACTTGTAGAGGCTCTAAAGGTTACTTATAGAGGACCCATATGTAAAAAGTACATTTAACTTGGAGCAGTAGCCAAAGCAAAAGATAACTTTTTCCCAGAGAAGTTGGGGAAGGCCCTTTTTATGGGAATTGAGAGAAACACAGAGGGAGAGAGAGAAGAGGAAAGAAAACAAAACTGATTATGGAAAGAAGCAGAGGCAAGACAACGGGAGACATCAAAGAAATTGGAAATGAAAGTAGAACGCTTCCAACTTTGTCCAACGTGCAATTTTACAAATACAGAGATGTTTTTGTCACTGCTGAGTAGCGCTCACAGAGCCAAGGCCTTTCCTGCTCCTCACCCACCCACCAGCAAGGGGGCTGGGGGGCACAAGGGGTTGGGGGGACACAGCCGGGACAGCTGACCCTGACTGTTCCAAGGGATATTCCCCACTGTATCACGTCATGCTCGGCATGGAAAGCTGGGGTGGAAGAACATGTGCAATTTTACAAATTGCAGCCCAAAATACCTTTCTTGTATGTGAAAGCACAAACATTTAAAATATGCTGTTTTCTTTCTAAAATAATTGTGGAAGTGATACAGTAAGTAAGAATTCCACAATGTTGTTTCTTCTCAAGTGTTATTTCAGAGGAGAAATATTTAAGATCTTTCTCATTCAGTCTTTAAAAATCTGTACTCTCAATACACACTGTAGCATGAACCTTGTAAGTTTTAGGGGGGGGGAAAAAAAGCATAGTTATGAGATTTAGTGGGGAATTTTTATCTCAAGCCTGTCCTACTATACCTCCAAATGACAAATAGAGATGGTTGAGAAAAATCTGAATTGTGAGGAAATTACGAATTGCTAGCCCTTGTTTATTTCCTTAATATGAATAGCACGTGTTTTCGATCAGTGCTGTTGCTTAATATAGATTTTCTGGCTGGGAATACAAAAGTAAAATAAATCAGATGTGTGAAACGTTTGCTGATACAGAGAGCATTTTCCCAGGGATATGCAAAGTTTGGCTGTTTGACTACTTGCCCTTCCTGCCAGGCTTCTGCATGGGTGAGCTTTGAACACATCCGCGTCTTCAGCCACAGTGCTTTACCTTTGTGTTTGCGTAAATCGGCAGCAACCTTCACTCTTGGTGTACTTGGTGCGCCTTTAAGAGCCGCTTGAGCGAGTTTGCTCCTACAGTGCGCTGTCTGCCTTCTCACTCATTTATTTCAGCCCCTTGAACAATCAGAGCACAACAGTACATGCAATGGAAAGGGGAAAATCCGAGATTTATTGTGGAGTCTGAGTTCCTGTTTTCACAAAACAGGAGCTTTCTTTTAGTGGTATTCAGCGAGTTCCCTTTCTCACAGGAACTGTGCCAGAAGATGGCATTGCTGCACGCAGAGCACTCATCTCCAATGCAACAAGTCATTAGGAGGAGTGGAAAAACTGCAGCTTGAAAGTCCATTAAAGTGAGTCAGACCGACAGGAAATGAATTTGCCTTCATATCGCACATCAAGGACGGTTCCATGAAAATAGATGATGTGCTGAGGAGGGGATTTTTGTTTGTTTGGATTTTTAAAATTGTTGTTGTTGTTTAACAAGAAGCTTGTGTTTAAAGGTGCAGATTAATCTGTAGGTCGAGGGGATGTATCTCAATACTGAGAACTCTTCTTCAAATGGGAATAGAAAACACTATAAAATCCATCTCCCCCCTCCCGGCTCACACCACCTCCTGCCAGCAGCTTACTCTTTGGCCTCAGGATCTGCTCATTTTCCTCAAAATACTTTCTCCCAGCCATTCCGTAGGTGTGGTATTCTCCATCCATTCTGGCAGTTTGGTTTTGCTAAGGTCTATCTGCAAGGGCAAATAGCGCTTGGCACGCTCCAAAGGCTTCTGCAGTGAGTTTAAGCCCAAAAGATAGTAGGCAGCCCTTTGGGGTAGGTGAAGAGGAAATTGAGGAAAAAATGTACTAAATTAGCAGAAATGTGATTTTTTTTTTTTTTTTTTCCCCCAACTTTGTACTTTATAGCTAATTCTGTTACTTGCTAGAGCACTGCAGCTCTGGTTTCTACAGTCTGTAGGGTAAATCAATGTGGAAACAGGCTGTAGCTTTTCTTGGAGAAATAAAATCAGAATCTAAGTTTTGCTGGGTATCGTAGAGCAGATCAGTCCATGTGGATCTGCGTGTTCGTAAGGATTACGATGTAGTCATCTCTGGGCATGCTGATGGAAGCTGCCTGTGGTGGGTCTGGGACCTGTTAGCTTTGTTTGCAAGCTGCTTGTTCCGGTCGCGAGCTTTGGAAAATCTTTAGGTTGGCTCATGCTGGTGGCTGAACTATAGGAACCACCTCCTTCAATTATGTCTCAAACACTAACCAGAGATGCACAGAAATTTAATTAGAAAAGCATAATGCTGGAAATCAGCAAATGCTAGAGAGCTTCCTTTTGCCTGCACTGTAAATGAAGTTAAATTCCTGTACAAGTAAGGCTTTGAGGGGGAGGAAAGGGAAGACAAACAGCAATGAAGAAAAATGGAGAGTATAGAACAATTCTTTCAAGTTACACTTTCAACCAAAAAGTGAGTGCCCAGCATCCTTCACTTGTTAGTTTGGCCATATTATGTTTCCTGGTGCTTCTCCCTTCAAAACCACCAGGTATTGGATGGGGAAGTCAAGGATGCAGGTACCACACTTTTTCTTTCCTTTTCCTGTTACCTGATGAAAGTGGCTCTGTGGGATTGGGTTTGGGGCTAGTGGTAGGTAGGTAAGGTAGGGGCAGAATTGGCACCAGGAAACACTTAACGCTTGTTTGGAGTGGGCCAGGACGCAAGTGGGTGGGTGGCTGACACCTTGATCTTTCTACAGGTGGAGAGTCCCCTAGGAGGAACATGGATCTACGTCTCATATGAAGCTTCTGATAGATCCCTCTAGCAGCAGTTCCTTTTAAGAGGAATCTCTGGGCTCGCTGCTGCCTTTATCTTCATGAACTAACTGTCGTGAAGAATGGAACTTAAAAACCCCCAAAGCAACCAACTTGCCTTGAAATACCCAAGGCTCAGATCTGCAGTAATTCAAAGCTGTTATGTAGACAGAGGCTAATGTGCATTTGGCAAGTGCTTCTTGCAGTCTGTGGTTTACTCTGCCAGGAAGGTGAAAATTGTCCCTCATTTAGTGGTTTAGGAGATATTACATGTACATGAAGGGCTCTTCTCAGAGCTGGGCTCTGTTATTTTATTTCTGAAGGGGTTAGTGCTGGACATAAATATTTTGCTTTGCTTTAGTAGTCTGTTTCTATGCAGAACAAAACTTGTTTTATAGTGAAACTCTTGAAGCATTTTTTAGCGGGAGAAAACTGCTCCTCATTCTGCCAGTTGGTGACAGGTTCTTTTGGCCCCTTTTTGTTAGTTGTGTTGTAATGTAAGAAAGACTTCAGCTCCGTGGTGGAAAAGATGTTCTGAAGTCAGTGGAAATGAGTGTCCTTGGAATGTATCTGGGTAAAAACAAACCTTTTTTTGTTTGTTTTTTAAAACTTGTTACTGAGCTGAGTTGCAAGTCACCAGCCTCAAGCACTGCCTCTTCCTTGAGCTGGATGGCGTGTTCGGTTCTGCCCGTGGCCAGGGAACTGCAGCTGACGGAGACTGGACTGCTCGAGTGTCAGAAAATGAAGCGTGGAAGAACAGCTTTAATTAGTGAAATGGCTTGGTTTGCTTTGGTTTTTTCTCCCAAGAAAGAAGAGTCTCCTACTCAAGCTGCTTTGACACCCAATACAGTCCACTAAGAGGTATTAAAACATTGTTGCTTTCCCTATCCTCTTCAGACCCCAGTGTATAAGTAAATACATATATATAAAGAACCCTATATGGCTCTGCTGGGGCTGCTCCAGCGTTTCTCCTACACTTGGGATTTGCTCCTGTTGAACTCCGGAAGGAGTTGGATCTGAAAGGGGTGCAGCATTATGGTGAACCCTTTATGTACTCAGAGCTAAAAGCATTATCGATTTCATTTGCTATGAATGAACCAATTTAGATGTATCTGGAAAATGAGGGAAGGAGGAATAGGGAAAAACAAATGAATGTTTCATGCCACATACTTCAATGCAGCAGTTTCCTACCTTTATTCCTGGCTTTCTTCATATTACACTTGGTGCATGCTTTTGGTGCTGCAGGACTCCAGATACCTCCCTGCCTCATCAGGCTGCACGGAGAATACTGCCGCTCGCTTTGGTCTCGGATGAACTTGTAGGTTAGTCTAGTCATCATGTCAGTGGCGTGGAAGCATAACCCAATTTATAGGCGAAAAAAGGTACAAAAAGAGATCTGTTTAAAAAAAAAAATCCAGCAGAACTATCTTAACTTCATTTACAGTTTTAAGGGGAGCATTGAGAACTGTTAGAGCTTTTTCAGAAGTGGTTCCAGATAGCACTGACCAGAGCTCATGCATACAGCATCACAGAATAGTTTCTGTTTTTGCGTTTCTGCGTACTTCCTGTTCTCTTTAACCCTTGCTCCCATCTTCTGATTTTAAGAGCACATCAAAGCCTATCTTCTGTTACTTCTTGTTGTGTGGGTTAATATTTTCGTACTGAAATTATCAAGCCTTATGTGGCTCAGACGATTCAAGCGTCCAGATCTATGTGCTTGCGCTACAAGACTCTGTATGCTTAACGCAGAGCTTTTTTGCTTAGTTATAAAGCTGCACAGCTACAGAAAATACTCGGGTACTCTAACCCTTCACCGTTAGATCCTATTATTGCACTGAGCCCTAAAATTGTAATTGGACTAAACTTTTGTCCACTCTCTGCTGAAGGGATGATCTATTAGCAGAAGAATGAAAGGTGTCATCTTTCAACCACATCATAAATTACGGCATTTTCTGAAGCGTCTTTAGAAAATAAATCCTGGTGTTGCTGACCTAGAATATTTCTTTCTGTTTCGCAGTGACCATTACCATGCTGACCTGCTTTGTTCTCCACTGCAGCGATGTTCTGCTGATTTATTTTGGGCTCCAACAGGAGACTCACATCTGTACTTGTAATATGAAGGACCAGTTGCAGCAGCGTATTTACTTGAAAAATCCCATTGACTGCTGCAAGTGGGCTTATGAGAACGTGGGCCTCCTTTAAACTGGTAGGAAAACCAGTTGCTTGCTTGGATGTGACGTGATTAGGTCTTGAACTAAAGTTGACCTAAATCCTTGTGATCAAATTAGCTTCTGCTTTCCTGCATTAAACTTGGTCCTTGAAGCTCTTAAAGTTCACTGGGGAGAGAAAAAGTAATAGGCAGCAAAGCAGAGGGGGAAAAAAAAAAAGCCACTTTAATGAGATATTTATATCAAGTGATTTTTTAGATACTTTATAAGATCAAGCTCCCTTTTAATCTTGTGATAGTTACCTTTACAGAAACCACACACCTCACGCACCCCCCACTTCGATACCCTGTGTTGCCCCGTGCTTCTCGCAGGCAGTGCTGTTGACGACTGCTCTTCAGACTGAATTATTGTGGGGAGAGATAGGACACGGGGTGGTCAAAGGGGGCTCTGCACGGTGACATTTCGCTGCTGCTGGTGACGTGCCCTTTGCCTTCTGCCGGCCCTGTCCCACGACGTGCCCGTCCTCCTGTCTCTGGTTCTCCCAGCCTTTCCTTGCCCAGGGTTTTTTGGATACTACTTGAGTATGGGCTTAGACGTACTATCCTACTCTGGCTTTGCACCACAAGTATCGTTATTTTAGCAGCGCTGTAGCCGCAGAAAGGTAGAGCAGCAGTAAGGCAAACTTATAAGTCCCTTTAAACAAAGCTAGCATCGTTGTCCGCAGGCCTCCCAGCGGCCTCAGCAAAGCTCCTTTGAAGCAGCTGCTTTT
>KL277197.1:1930-25452 GCA_000699545.1 Podiceps cristatus | reverse complement strand
CTTCCAACCCAAACCATTTTATGATTCTACGCATTAAGGCAGAGTATAGCACTCATCAAGCCCCAAAATTGCTTTTCTTTCCTTAACTTCTACCCATTGGAGAAAATCCTGAGCCACTAAGTCAGCTTGTTGACATACTAGGGCAGTAATAACTGAAAAAAACTAGTAAAAAGACATCACAAAAGCTCTGTAACAACATTCTGTATGTTAACATTACTGATATTTACAATAGTCATTCTTCATAGAGTTGCTCAGTATTCTGAGCTGCCAGGAACCACATTCATTTTAGATTATTCTTACTTAAGGTACAAGTGCATCTCTGTTGACATCAACTTGGAGAACTATATCCAGGGAACAAAAGTCAGCTTTACCTTCCACGAAATTAAATCAAGGAAGATGATTGCAATAGAGGAGGGTGACAAAGAGCCTGCTGTTGAAATACTTGTGTTCTCACTAGAACAATTGCCCTCACACTTTATTTTTATATAGATAGGAGAGAATCTGACCCTGTATTTTCAAATGAAGAGAGGGGTAGTGGACACCTTGGAGGAACCACCAAGAAGTCCAATATTTCCTTGCCAAGATGCCAGTAGCGGCGGAGGTGGTGTTCCCACCTCCTTGCTGTTGCATGGATCCAGGAGGTCTGGGCTTTCAGCCTCCACCCTGCGAGCTGCAGGGCTGCCCAGAGAGGCTGGGGCAAAGCAGCCCCAGAAAAGGCTTTTGAGCTGGTGGAGTCTTGCAGGGCTGCAGTCAGGTCAATGGTCTGATTCATTAATTAAAGGGTAGTTTCTGTACTAAGGCCTCCAGACTGGCAGGGTGATCCGAGTGTGAGACTTTCCCACGCGGGGACAGGTTGTGAACCAAAACTGCCTTTACTAAGACAACTATGTGCCTCCCCAGCCATCAGCAGCTGCTCCAAACAGGGGCCACCTCTCAGCAGGTGCCTGTACGTGGGCAGGGACAGTGCAGCTCTTCATTCTCCTTTCGCTCATAGACAGACTACAGAGTCATGCTTGTAGATGGTCAAGCTGTTGATACATCATCTCCCCTGAATAACACCACTTATCCTATGCAGCCGAGTTTATTTTTATGGCATTATGGAATCCCTGGACACTTACAAATATAAAGACTGCATTGACTAATGCTTCAGCCAATATTACATGTATATAGTTCATAGTTAACTGCATGACTGATTCATACTGAAGGAGGATGGCCTATTATCCATTCTGGGAATAAATGTAGGTGCTACATAAACGCACTTAGCTGCCAAATACAAACTGGATTATGGCTTTATTCTTATATAAATAAAACACCAACTCTCTCCCATAATGGTAAACAGGAACAATATTTAAAGGACCTAAAGTACATGATGAGCAGTCTCAACCATTTTACAAAAGCAAATGTAATAATAGAGGAAGAGAGGGGTCTTATAAAAATATTATAATGAAAATGGCATTCAGAAATCCATTAGCAAGTGACTGTGCTTCATCATAGCACTGGGGAAAGTATTTTAAGTGTAAGCAAAGATCTTTGCTTTTAAAATCCTTAATGAAGATGTAAAGTACTAAAAGCCACCAGGAAATCTTAAAAAACGAAAACAAGACCATGCAACAAAGCTAACACCTTGGTTCATAATGGATTACAAGTCGATACTGTTGCTCTTGCCTACATTACTGCAGACTACCATTATCTGAGTGAATGATACTACAAAACTTACCTACATATTTTTCCTTGGCCTCCTTATTTCTAGTAAGATTTGCTTCATTTATTGATCTCCTTGATGGGTACCATAGCAATGAATGAAACAGGACCATTTATTTAAACTGCCTTTTATTAAGATAAACAAAATGCATTCAGGTGAAAACTCAGAACACTAAGAAAAGATAAAATAGGCACTGAAAAAACTGCAAGGAGAGTTCTTGCAGAGGATTGGCTGTTGAAACCTAGCTTAAAGTCTGTACTTTTGGCAGGAAATGCAATGTAATCTGCACAGGCAAAACTCCGACTGTTTTTAAGGAAAAAGTTAAGATTTCCTAGATACAGAAGCTCCTACTTGGGCAAAGGGATCCTGTGTTCTGTAGCAACATCTGAAGTTCAGATCCTCCCAATGCAGATGGTAAAGACACAGCCACTTCAAAATGTCTTGCAGCTTTTTCCTAGAGATTATGTACTTCAGACAAAATTTATGTGTGGGGGTTTTTTTTATATTATCACTTTTTTTTTGACAAGTGCTCACCTTCTGTCATTTTGTGGTCAGATATGGCTATAACAGGGTGTGTTGTGCAGCCACTGAATGTCTTTGAGGAATCCAAGGGCAATTTATAAGGGTAAAACTTTACTTCAAACACCATGTTCAGTAGCACATTACTTACTCTGCCACATCAAGGAAGAGAAAATGACCTGGAAGTTGGAAAGCCCTGCAGTTTACCCTTTGCCAAGAAATAAAGTGAGGAAAACCAAGCTGATAACGCATATTTGTTAATGCAAAACATGATTAAAGGAAGAACGGCATCCGAGACAGGCGGTATCCAAGAAAAAGAGTATTTTTAACTCTGCATCCTTTGCTTTTGTATTTGGAGAGTCATCTGCAGCAAGAACAACTGTAGTGCCTGGCCTAGCAATGCTGTGCAGTTCTTCCCAACAAGCCATCTCCCACTGCTGCGATTGAACTCACAGATTAAGCAAGACCTGCAGCACAAATGCACATGTCATATGCAGGGAGCTATGCTAAGAAGCACCAGGGAGTGTGGGGACATCCCAAGGCCGGACAGTAAGGCACATCCTTCCACATGGGCAAGTATTTCTGGCATATGGCAAGTTCCATCTCTCATCACCGGCCTGTACAAGAAGGGTGTCTGTTAGTGGGAGTCTTGTATCATCATTTACTTACTGATGCGAGGGCACTATCTCAGCTCCTCCGGACATCGCATTTTTGTTCGCAGGTGTGCTCAGCCTGCCATCCATGACACTGTTGGACATGTAGAGAAAAGCAGTCTTACAACCAATAACAGAAAATGAACTGCTTGGGTAGGACTGAACTGCAGCACCTTTATAATGGGAAATAAAACCCCTGAAAATCATCAGTCATAAACCAGTCCCTGAGGCCTCACCTGTGGCCATCATTCCATCAGAAGTCCGAGATACCCCTGGACTCCCCAGCTGCTTTCTGCTACAGGCAGCATCTGCTCCTGCTTTTGCACCTTCTGAGTAGGTACGCAGGTAGCACAGCCTCCTTTCACCTGCTTTGCAGTGCAGAAAAGGTTAATGTCAGCCCCAGATTGAAGCAGCCCAGCTTCGAGCTGTCAATTGTCTTAGATGCAACCAAGTACACTTTTCTAAGGCGAGAGAAGCTGAAGGGCGGGCACACAGCTGCATAAGGGATGAGTGATTCACTTCCTTATGCCTGATGAAAAAGAAAAGTCAATGTCTTAAGTGTTAACAAATTTGATGAATTATAGGATTAAAGACGTGGATTTTGCATCTGAATAAAAAAGAATACAGCAGGCATTTGGGGTTGTGAAACTACTGTTTATGCACTCCACAGCTTAACGAATAGCATAACAATATACAGACATTGATTTTATAAGTTAACATAATGATTTCATACACAGTAGCTATTATAAAGCAATGTATTGTTTGTTTTTTCTGTCAATGCCCAGCAGTAATTGGTTACTTGCTGTCTCCCAGTGCAAGAGGGGAGCTGACAGGAGCTTTACCTTGAAGTCAGTCATAAAACTCACTTTTAAATGGTTGCTAAGAGGCCCTCAAATATGCTACTTAAGCCTTGCGAATGTCAGTATGCATTTCTTCAGTGATCTGAATTAGTCCAGTTAGTTTTTATCTCTCCAAACCTCAGTTTACCTTTTGCAATTCAGATTCTGAAGCCAGGATGGGAAGACGACTCCTTTTTCCTCACACACCAAAGCTCTTTGTACACAGCCGCCTCTGGCATGATCTTTTGCTGCTTGGGGAACTTGAGCCAACAGAGAACACCCAGGACTTACTGTTCAGCCCCATACATCACCTCACACAATATGTCTCATACACTTATCAACATCCCTTTTTAGGGCCAGGTAGACACTACTCACACTTACTGTGATCGCAAAGCTACTCAGATGCTGAAATACAAGTTAGACAATGTCTAAATACCTATTCATAACATCAACCTTACCTTATAGCTTTTTTCCTTCAGGGCTCTCTACCATATGTACTTGTAAAGAGTAATAACTTCCCTTTTTCCATGCTCATTTTGACAGGATGAGCAAGCAAAGCTCTGTTAGTCTCTCTGAATCAAAGGTTCTCCATTCCTCAAACTTCTAGCCCTTACTCACTTGCCCCACTCACCTCCTCCTTCACACTGCACAATTAGTTGCTTTCTTAGCAACTCAGGTACAACTTGTGCCATTAGCTGTACACAGGCGTGCTGACTGCCATGGCTAGGGAGGATGTAGACAGTAAACTTTGAGCAGGAGGTGCTCAAAGCTTGACTTAAATACTCAAGCTCAAACACTTGGGTTTTATTAGCGTCACTGGCATGAAGTACAGGCTCTATCTTTTGCCTGTGCACTGGGTTCCCAGAAAAGTGCTGCCTGCTTAGGACCGCTGCTTAAATGAGAGTCCATCCAATTCTCCAAACCCAGGACCAAGAGGAACCCCGTGATTTAAGCAATCCTTTCCAGTGCTTGCCTTCCAGGTACCCTGCAGTTTACTTCAAGGATTTACAAAAGTCAAGAGCAGAAATTTCTTCAAGATTTTTTAGACACAAACTGCTTATTTAAGATAACACAGAGTATAAAAAACTTAGGTGCAATAAATCAGCCCAAAAGTTAATATCACAACTTCGATGAAGATATACTCAACAGTGATGCAAGGTTAGACAGAAATCTGCCAAGCAGGCAGGATACAAACCAGAGATACCCTCCATCCAAATGGAGATGGACTGTGGGGCTGATTTAAATAGAGTTATGGCCCTCGTGACCACAGGTGTAGTTAGGAACCAGTAGTTGCTTAGTGGTCTCAGCTGGGACAGCTCAGGTTCCAGCCCAGGAGCCTGATGCTCGTCAGTGAGGAACATGACCGTAGGAGAACAGCATGGCTCTGCCCCGCTCAGGTTGCCCTCTTTGTCTTTTTCTTCAGCCTCTCTGTCTCACACTGCTTCCTCCTTTTCTTTTTTCCCTTTTTCAAAATTTTTTGTTTCTTTCCACAAAGCGGACAGGGCTGAGATTATTTGGGATACAGTGATCTGCTTTTCTAAGCCCGGTTACTCACTTGTTAATGGGTTCTAATGGTTGCCTGTTCAGAAGGTGTTACAAAGGCTATATCTATTTTAATAACCAAAAGAGGTCCAGGGAGAAATCACTGTCCTCGAGGTCAAGAGGCTCAGACTGGCTCCTATCCTGCTGCTCAGGGCTAATTCCTGTTGATGGGCCACAATTACACTACGCTGGATGTAGCTCTCGGTATCTCCTATGTACACTGTGGCCTTAGACAGAAATGTATGTTCAGTGTTTCTTTTTAACTTTAAAAATACCTGAAATAACACAAGGGCTATGTTGCTGCTGTATGGTTAGGAGTGGGGAGAAAGTCTTCCTTGTTAGAAAGAGGAGGGAAGCAGCTGCATACCTCTACTTGCTCTTCCTTTTCAATCAGTATTTTAGGAGACCTCACCAGGTAGGAAATTCTCACAGTGAGCCATGCGATGGGGTAAGTGAGGCGCCTTTGAATATAGAGAGAACGACAGGCCTGTTCCCCCAGCTATCACCCAGCCCCCCACCTCTCTCCTGCGCTGAGACTTTAGGTTCTCGGTGTCCCTTTGCCGATACAGGTTTTCCAAGTGGCCGTGCCCAGGGATTCGGGGCCGGGAGAGAGAGAGCAGCGTTGCCCGGCAAGGCCAAGAAGGGGGCTGGGGTGACAAAGGGTTGGGAAGGGAAAGCAGAGCTGATGCTGAGCACGCGAGTCTGGACACGCATGTTTTGATTCCTGGCTTCATGGGGACTTACCAAATTGCCATGTGGTCAGGTCTAATGAGACAGTTGGCTATTTCTCATATGTCACACATGTATCAGACCCAATTCTTTCCTGAACTGCGTTATGCAATGTCCCCTTATTTAGTGGAAGTTGTGCATCTCTGAGGGCAGTGGCTGCGCGGTGGGATGAAGACTTGCTGTCCTCTGAATGGAAGAGAAACATTATGAAAAAAAAAAGCCACTCAAGGGGTGAAATGACTTGTGCAGACTAATACAGCGAGTGTATGTGTGCAGGTGTACGCAACATCTGTGGGCTCACGCACCAGTCAGTTCCCTCTGATGCATTTGATGGTCTACGTTATACCTGCTGAATCCCAGGCCTGATCTTTCTTCCCTCTTTGAACAGCCCACGTCCTTTTTCTTTTAATTTTCAATGACCCTCCTGCTCTTGGATGATGGCAGGCAGGATTCACCATTCCAAAGCATCTTTATCTGTACGATTTACTGTATTTACATCAGGCTTCTTACTCTTGTGGGTACGGATAGAATCAGAGCCTTGTCTCTTCTCCCTCTGTAGTAGCAGGGAATTAGGATTTCTACATAAGGTCTCGGGACCAAAAGACTTTTAGCCATGCTGGTATCAGTCAGCTATTCTGGGTTGTAGCTGCTGAAGCTCTGGTCTGGTATTACTGGGTCAGCAAGGAGTTTGATGTTGCACCCTTGATGGACCCTTTTTATCCTTATTACTTTTTCTGTGAGAAAATAAAGCTTTGAAACTGCTCAAATGTTGTTGGACTTGTCTTATTGTGTGTAATTTTGAAGCATTTGTTCCAGGCACACTACAATTTTTGCCATTTAGTGATTACCTTTAAATTCTGCAAAGCCTTTTCTCATGTGCCCTTGTGCAGCGCTTTGGGAGATTGTCTGATGTGAAAGGCACTATTACACATTGAACTGATTATTGTTGTTTGTTGCTGTTAACACAGACAAGAAACCCTCCTGGCAGGGAAACAACTTCTTTGCTAATAAGTATTCATAATTTGTATCTCGGCAAAAGATGTAAACATATATTATCATTAAATAGGCTGTAATTTTAATTGCCTATAAATGTTATTAATTCTGATTGTGATTATTCAATAGGTAATAAAGATAAAGGCTGTCAAAATTAATTAAGTACATATTCATTAAATTCAAGGTAGCTTCAGTTTCTTTATTGCACAAATACAATTAACACTTAATCTGAATCTCAGTAAGTTACATAATCATGTGACTCAAAATAAAGGGAGGATACAACCTTGGCCTTTTACTTTTTACATGGGAAAACATTAATGATGCTGACATTGGAGACAATTAGACAGTGTCGGGCAATTGTTTTTAGTCAGCTTTCTCTCACATCTGTGGTGTCTACAAGCAAGAAGGGCCATTGTTTCTGCAGGCCTCCGTCGCGCTTTGGCTCTTTGTGCGAACCGTCAATCTCTTGCTGAATATCAAAGCTGTGAGGAAATTAGAACAGACCAGCTCTACTGCACCACACTAAAGCTTAGCAGGGTGCATCCACTATGCTACTAATTAGGCAGTGGCCAACAAAATAACCTGTCAATGTGTGCTTGCCATTTCCCACACACCTGCATTTCATAGACTAATAAGCGTACAGCCAGGGAGAGAAAGGGATAACTGCTGAAGTGTGAAAAATGAACAAAATATAACAATGTTTCTCTCCCCACCTATACTACTGCCAATTACCATTTAACATTAGGTAGAATCAACATGTCGGAAGAAATACAATACAGTATCTGAAACTAAAGAGGGGGTAGGAAGGGGCAAAGCCACACATAGCGAGTGTATTAATGTTTGCTGCAGAACCTCGCACTAAGTGGAATCTCTCCTTATTTCTATAAACCAGGAGGTTGAAAATTATCATGATTAGGGTTTTTCTGTTCACGTCAACGCGGAGAGAAATCCAAATTTTAGTTGCTTACCAAAAATACATGAATAAACACCACAGCAAATGCCATCCAGAGCCCTCCTAGCAGACCGCATCCTTCACGTGTATCAGTGCAACTAAGCCAACACAGACCGACCCAATTTCTGATCTCCCTCTTATTTACTTTCAGCCAGTCGGTTGCAAACCTCTCGGAAACTTTTGTGCACCGTCCTTCCACAGTATAATTCCTTCATGTGAAATCCTATCAATCAGAATGTCAGTACAAGCTTGCCTAGTGGACTTAATCCATTTGTGCCATTATTTCCTATCATGAGTCTTTTCCCTATCAAACACATGGTTAGAAAACTTCTAGAAATTACTTTTCAGTCCAAGTGATAAAAATATACAAAACTGCCCTGTTATTACTATTATGAAGGGGGGAGGAGGAACGCTTATGCAGTGATTACAAATATTGTATTTGAAAACAGCTCATCCTCCAAATACAGAAATCAGTTTCATTACAATCGTTATAACATAGCATCGCTGCGAATTCACACAACTCCCACTTACAAGCCTTTGTAAATTACTAGGTTTCGTACAATAGTAATTCGCACACCATATATTTCTTTCCCTTTCCCTTTGCTTTAATGACTGATCAGATTGCAAGAGTGATGATTTAGAAGTGATATGCACTGAAAACAAAGCAGAGCAGAAGTAAAGATATTAAGTCAGGTGCAAAATATCTGGGGCCAAGCTGCTAAGGCCATTACCTCTGCTGAGGATCTGGCTCAGCTGAATTCAACATTTTAGCCTTGGAGCTCTATATTTTTCCCTCCTTGCACAAACCCAAGGGGTATAAATACAAATTTACTCATATGAAACACAGTGACTCCCTTGTAGGACTCCCTCCCTTTCCACCTTGATGCATATACGTAAATTCTATTTTTTTTCCCCATAGCCTTGAGCATTGGTAAATCTGGTAGATGAATGGCAGAATTCCCTTCAAAAAAGGGATTTATGGATGTATATCACTCCTGAGCAGCCATCCTACCGGGCGTCTTTAATGTATAGCTGAATTTAAAACAAGAAATGAAAACCAGAAGGGCTGATGCAGTGTGTGGATGAAGTTGTTTTCCCCTACAAGAAAAATCACTTCATCTCAATATGTAGGAGAAATGACTATATTGCTATGCTATCCTTGATGGAAATCATACAATAAGGGCCAATATTCAAATGGTATTTGTTAGGTACTTTTGAACACCACTCTGCCTTTCATTAGACTTTATCCAGGAGCAGCATTTTCAATTATAAATAAAAACTTTCTCCGCCTCTTCCCACTTGAGCTCAAGTACAGAAGGCCCCTATTTAAAATGCAGCTCCCGAGCAGGCCACCAGGCCGCCTGTTCAGCTGCCAGTGGCTTTTGTGTACAAAGATGTTAATTGGTCCTAATCCCCTCCTAGAAGCTGTTTTGGTAGCCTGACCTGGCACCCCAAAGGACACCTTGGTGTGAAAAACTAAAGGGCCCATTGAAAAGAGAGTGAAAAGCAGCACTGAGCATTCCAACACATTTTAATTTCAGGAATTAAAAAAAAAAAAAAAAAAAAAAAAAAAAAAAAAAAAAAGAAGGGAGGGTGTAGCCAGAGGGGTTACGGCAGAGGGGGGTACGGCACACATCATCTTGCTGATTCTGAATCAGTCATACAAAGCTTTAGTAACCGTGAAGTAAGTTCTACAAACACCCTTTCCACACGCACAAAAAAAAAAAAATAAAACTGAGAGCTGCTTACATATTTCAGCTTCAGGTTTGGATCCTTCTTCCATTTTGTTATTTCTAATGCACAAGCTGTGTTTCAGAGGGCTGGAGGTGGTTGGGGGAGAAACCCAAATGCAACCCAAGGGTCCGACATCCCCTCTCCCATCCTCGTTGGGAGGCGGTGAGTAAGTCCAGGCCAAAGTCCGTTTCTCTGCATATTCTGCTCGTCCATTATGTGGCACAAATAAACATCCAGGATCTGAAGTAGAGAAGACATTTTTATTAGGCACTTCCAGAGCAGCTGGAGGAAAAAAAAAAAAAAAAAAAAAAAGGACAGAAAAAGGGAAAAAAAGGCAGCTATTATGGCAAACTTATAATCAAATGTGCACAAGAAATGTTAGATATAAACACTCCCCCTTAGGAAGTTGTAAAATGCTATCTGTTCAGCATGCCATTGTACAAAGTGTACATTTACAGCTTGGGTGGTAAATTATGCTAATAGAATGCACAAACCTCAACCATGAGGTTTTGAATTTTTTGACACAGTTCACAGATCAACTTCATAGGTCAAAGGAGTTTGCCTCCCACAGCCTGATAAAGTAGAAAGATATAAAGTGCGTGTGTATTATTATAATCTTGCTGAATGCAAGTTTTTAGATAGAATACATTTGGTATATTTTCATCCCTGCGTTTGCTCATAATGAATATTTTTCATTAGACACTGCTCTAGGCAAGGGCAAAACACTCAGGAGACTCTTTTCACAGAAGTGTTGCAAGGTGTTGAATGTAAAAACCCAGTAATAAAAGCTTCCATAACACATCAATGTACACAGAAAGGAAACTACAGTAGCGATTCTTTCACCAAAGAACAACTGCTCAGATGTACTTTTTCATGAGCGTTTGCAATACAAGAAAAAAAATGAGGCATATAGAACGATAGATTCCTTAACCAGCAGAGACTTGCTGCTCAAAGAACAAGGACCCATCATTACAGATGGAGCATAAGACAAAGACACGTCTCTTGCACAATTACCGTAAAACAAACAAACCAACCCTCTGAATACAAAGTGCTGAAGAAATGCCGAGTATTTGGAGAGAACAGCAAAAAGTGGTCCATTCTCCTATCGATCTACTAAAGCACTTTTGGTGATGGAAGGGTTGCAAATGAGATTGTTAGCATTTTCCGTACTCGTATTTTACAAAATGAGTATTTTTTTTTTAATGTCAAATAAAGAAAGGATAGCTACCAAAAGTTAATCTTGTTCAGTTATCTCAAGGTGCATTTTTGATATGAATGACCGATTCACTGCTCTCATCATGATAAAAGTAACTCTTTCTCTGGCTTGGCACTTTCTGGGTGAGCTGCTTAAAAATGTTAAGGTAGTGTATATCTCAGAAACAAGGCAGGGACCACAAAAGCACCTTAAGAGATGAACGGAAAAGCAGATGATCAAGATGGAAAAAAATTCCCTCAGAAGCTGAAAACTTAAATGAGTGGAAATGTCAAAATTTTGATGCATAGGAAAAAAGGCTGATAACATTCCTTTTCCCACAATATATTTGTCATTTTAAAGTGTACAGATGGATTTTAATGATTTTGGATGTTTCATGGGTTTATTTCTGTTTCAATTTACTTCTTAGCAATAATGGCAAAGGCAGGAAGAAGGAATTCAAAGTGACTCAAGGAGCCGGCGTTTGGGTAAGTGGCAAGGTGTTTCCATGTGCCCTCCCTCCCCATGATGTGCTGGAGGAGCTGCTCAGCAAATGCAGAGCGTCTGCTGGTGGAAAAGGTGGCATATTTGAGGAGTTTCAACAAAAAAAATTCCTCCAAAACCCAGCATCAGTTCTGCAGACCTCAGTCTCTGAATTGTCTGCAGGTGAATCATGCTCTGTCTCCTGAAC
Source organism: Podiceps cristatus (assembly GCA_000699545.1). Lineage (NCBI taxonomy): Eukaryota > Metazoa > Chordata > Aves > Podicipediformes > Podicipedidae > Podiceps > Podiceps cristatus. The sequence continues at coordinate 13,906 of KL277197.1, read as the reverse complement.
GGAACTGATTAATCACATGAGCAAGGTGAGCAGGGCTTGTTCCAGGGTCAGCCACGTACAGTTCTCGTTACAAAAGAGGCCTGAAGTTGCACAAGGTGAGGCAGCAGAAGAGACTGAACAAACTAACGCCAGAAATCCTACTGCAAACCCCTCCGTGTCTCACCCAAACTCTGCAAGCTTCTCTGGAGCTGCACAGGACCAGAGCAGAAGACAAAGTTTACCTCAAAGCGAGGGCTTTCATAGTGTTTATTTTCTAGGTGAGTGAAAAGTAACTGCTCCAGAGCACCAAATGGTTCTTGTTTTTCACTGGACTGCTCAGAGAAAGAGATTTCAGGTGAATCCATGCTTACAAACTGCTGCTGGTGTGTGTGAATCTGTGCTTTCCACTCAATATTACTGCGCTAAAAAAAAAAACCAAACAAAAAAACAACAAAAAAACCAAACAAACAAACAAACAAAGAGGGAGAGAAGTAGCCTCTGAAAACCACTCCAGCCTCCTTGGGGAGGTGAGTGTATAGTGAATATGTTGAACTTTTTTTTTTTCCTCCCCATTCCAATCATTTCCCTCCACTCCCCCTCACATTTACAGCTCTAGTGGTATTTCAATCCAGTTAATGTATGTGTGTTGTAAATGTCACAGGGGTTAATCTCTACCAAGCTTTTAAGAAAATAAATCAGCATTTTGACTGATTTGATACATTAAAAAAGTTTCCACCCACTCTTCCTTTCTTCTCTTGACGTGGCAGGAGGGGTATTAAACTCTGGGTGAGCCTATAAGAAACTGTTGGGTATTTTCTGTTATCCCTGCCAGGTGGCAAAGAACCACAAGAGTATACAACTCCTTTTTGCAGGAGATTAGTAAAATAGAAAGATTCCTAAGTGAAGGTCTGATCCTGCTGGGTACCTCTGTCCCCCGTGATTTCTGCAGCAACTGTAAAACAAACAAACAAAACCCAAACCAACAACAACAAAAAAACATGATGAAGTGAAGAATTTAAATGAAAGGGGGGAAAAAAAGGAAGCAGAGCGTGCAGTGGGATTCCTCGCCCCTGTTGTTGCACCCACAGAACTTTGAGCTGCGTGCTGCATAGCCTTCGGGAATTTCTAAATTTGCATTTTTTTCCATTTGAATTTACATTTGTGGCTTTTCAGGGACATTGGCAAAAACTGCAGCCACAGTCACACCTACTTAAATCAGCTCTCGAAGAGTGCTGCTCGCTCTAAATGTAGCTACGGCCGCGGAGCTGGCTGAAGGCACGCACGGAACAGAGTTGCAGAGGGCAGCACATTTCCAGGGTGTGAAAAATGTCCTCAGAGTCCCTTTTTTATGTATGTCAGCGACCGGCAAAACCAGGCGCCTGGGAAGGAGGGGTTGGGGTGCGTGTGATGCCAGCTGCTGTGGTGGAGGGAAGACGGACACACCATGACCAGCAGCCACAGAAGCAGCAAGCGCAGCTCTTCGAGGGTCCCCCTCCATCCTGAGCCAGGGACCCCCCTGCGCCCCGTCCCTCGTGAGGGGCCTCGGGTCACCTGGAGAGCAGCGGCCGGGATCGAAATGGCATCGGCAGAACTGCAAATGGACCTGATCTCTTCAGAAGAATGCAAAATATTACTCCCGTGATTTTGTTGGCAGCAGTGCCTAGAGTGATTAAGCAGGTGAATAGTACAGGTGTTCTCTGCACACCCCGTCTACACCAATGATAGACTTCCCATCACCCTCCTCTACCAGGAAAATATTAATATCTGTGTTTTCAAAATGGGGAGGTTTAAGAAAAGACCTGGCACATGACTTCCAGAGATAATCTGTCACAAAATCAGGAAAAGAACATACACATAATATTTAAAACTCGGGTGTTTGACAGTATATACAACATGCCCTATGAAACCTGCGGGCATTGAACCCAGGGCTAAGAAACCCCGTTGAAGGAGACTCTGGAGGAAACTCCAGAGTGTTTAAGCTCTCAAATGGGGTACGCTGTCCCCCGGTTCAGACTCAGATGATAACAGTGGTTTCTGTGAATCAATTCATTCATTCTCCAGAATCTCCATTCACTTCACCTTTTTCTGCAGAAGTCTAGCTGTATCAAAACCTGTAGTTTTTCTAAAGTGGATTAAGAATAAAGTGCCAAACCCTCCCCCTTGTTCTCTCTAAATAACCTACATGCCCAGAAAACAGTGAATACCCAGTGAATACACAATTTAAGGAAAATGAATCTACATCTGTCCCCAAAAGCACAGCAAAGGTAGCGGATGTAGATTGGCTTCCTGTATTTGCATTTCCTTCACACAATGAGTGGATCTAGTTACATTTGTTTCACCTTTCAGCTATTTCTCCAATTTTCCTTTCTGAATGGAGGAATTTATCCCTTTTTTCCCTCCCAGAGTCAATGCTGGGGAGGGAAGCAAAGAAGTTATCAAAGGGGGGAGGGTGGGGAGAACAGCCTAGCCAGAGCTAAGGCTGTAATTACTTTAGAAACATAAAGGTCTATTCTCTCATTGCTGAAAAAGGGGAATTACACACATAACTTCCATTAGCATTAATGGGACTCACCTACATAAATCCCTGGTACATCAATGGGAGAATAGATCCTGTATAACTATAGGTACTGTTTACTCAAAGGAAGTGTGTACCAAAGCATACTGCCTAAATCAGGATAGAGTGGGTGAAAGCTCTACCTTACTCATTTCATTGTCATTTGCTCTTGAAGGGCAATTATCAAGAAATTATTAGGTAGTGGCATCTTAATATCATGCTCTCCTGCCTTTTTACTTCTTGTCTGACAAAGGCAAAAGCTGACAGAATATAAAATATTTTCATAATGGATTTTTTCCAAGTTGTTTTTGTGGTACTCCCCCAGGTTAGTTTTCTGCAAAACAGACGTACATAATTTGTGTTTATTCCTCTCTACTCAGTCTCTGTGCGTGATTATGAAGGCTGGGACGATTTATAGCGAGTAATGTATTCATGGGCTTTATCTCTTTTTCTTTTCATAGATACATGAGAGAAAGATTTTGCCTTTTTTTTTTTTTTTCCCAGGATTGGTCTACTATTCAGAATGGTTAGGTGAATGTCTTGCATGAATGTCGCTCCAGAGACTGCACGTAGCAAAAGATCTAGCGTTCACTTTACTGTTAGACACGGTGCAACATCTCATTGGGTCAGTGCAATCTTAAGAAAGAAAACGGGGGCCACCAGCTACCCGCAATGCTTTGGATCGCTCCAAATTTTGGAGTGGTAGGACAAGAGTAAAGAATATTTCGAGCAATTTTGGAGCAATTCAAGGCTTACCTTGGCAGGCTGTCTCAATGCACGGCCAGCACCAGCATGCTGAGAGAGGGGTTAAACGCAGAGTCCAGGCAGCTGTCGTGCTACCGAACAGAATGTCCTGTTTCCTATATTCCTAAAATATAGGTCTCAAAGTACTGAGCCTTTACTTAAATCTCACATAACTTAGTGGCTTTTTTTTTATTATTATTTCAGGGTCTGGAAAATTCATCCACATAAGAGCATTCATCTTTGGATGGGGCAGGTATCACCCTCAACCAGGAAAATACCATTCAGAGCATGCAGAGCAGGACCCCAGATGTGCCTGGTTTGCTCCACACCTGGAAACAGAACCATAGAATCCCTTGGCGGAAAGGACCTTTAAGATCATCGAGTCCAGCCGTGCCTGACCACCACTAACCCATGTCCCTGAGCACCTCATCTACCCGTCTTTTAAATCCCTCCAGGGGTGGTGACTCCACCACTGCCCTGGGCAGCCTGTGCCAGGGCCTGACAGCCCTTTCAGTGGAGAAAGGTTTCCTGATATCCAATCTGAATGTCCCCTGGCACAACTTGGGAGAAGAGACCCACATCCACCTCGCTCCAACCTCCTTTCAGGCAGTTGCAGAGAGCGACAAGGTCTCCCCTCAGCCTCCTTTTCTCCAGGCTGAACACCCCCAGCTCCCTCAGCCGCTCCTCACAGCGCTTGTGCTCCAGACCCTTCACCAGCCTCGTTGCCCTTCTCCCTTGCTCCTCCCTTGCTTGCTCTTCTGTAGTTTGTATGGGTTCGCTGGCTGCTCAGGTGGCTGTATGGGATTGGGAAGGAATGCCTTTACCTGCTATTCCAAGGAGACTTTCTGTAAGTGACTCTTTATCCAGCTTGTGGTGCTGTGCATCCCATCCATTGCTAACACAAAATCTAAAATTTAAGCAAAATGTTATGTGGGAGAACATAGCTGAAGAAAATATAGATGATGCTTCATCAGAGCCACTAACTTTAAATCTGCAAGCACTGCAGTAAAGTCATCCTTTGCTCTAGGAGTTATCAGTTTCTATTGCTAAATGCAAGGGTAAAAGGAGGGGGAACAGAAAATAAAAAACAGACCCATTCAGGTCTGATATACATGCCAGGGACTAGACTAGATAGATAGAAAGACTGGATTTATAAAGCAACACAGCTAATGGGAGTGGCATGAGTCAGCTCAATACATCAGATTCAGAGAGGAGAAATCATTTGTGATGGTCTTGCAACTCTTCCAGGCATCTGCAGAGATCATATCAAATCTTTTTAAAATGTGAAATTTCTGGTTCTGTGAGTCAAAGTCGATTATGTCCCTGACCTTGATGAGGGCAGAGTTTCACTCACAATAAAGACAGAGGATGCAGGGATGGAGGTTCTCACTGTTGGCTTCGTTTGTTCTTTGGAGCTGCTTCTTCAGTGATTTTTCTTTTAATCAGATGTGTTGCCTGGCTGTGAGGGAATGCCAGGTTCTGCAGTCCTTATTTCCGTAAAAGTGTGGGTGAGTCAATATGAGTTTTGCTTGAGTGAGGCCTGCAGATGTGACCCCACATTTCGGTAAGCCATCTTCCAGAGAGGCAACTCATCTTGTAACCAGCAAAGGTGGGGAGAGTGGGACCAGCTGACTGAGAGAGGGGGGATAACTTTAGAAAACTGTTGAAAACAGGGAAGAGATTTTAAAACAAAAAAGCTATTTTAGTTAGAAACGAGTGCCCTGTAAATCTCATAAAATTTACCTGCTCAGCACAGTATGCAGCCAGTTGAAGTATAATGTATTGACTTTTCTTGGAAAGATTAACTTCCCTTTTGTACTTAGCTGCCTGTTTTATGCTGAACTTCTGCCTCTCCTGGAAGGTCCTCGTATGATCACTTGTAGCCAGATTTTACCTATATATGTAGTGGTCAGGCAGGAAGAATACACTAGGTATGCTATTTTCTTCTTTTCATGTCTTAAGCATAGAAGACTTCTGTATCAGTCAAGCCTGATAATAGACCCTGAATATAAAGTACACTGAGATTAATAGAAAGCAGTGCTTTAGCAAGTTCAGCATCATATTGATGTGTTTCTTCATAAAAAGCAGCTAACCAACCTTCTCCCCCCCAAAACAAAACAAAACAAAACAAAACCCAAAAAACCCCTGGCATTCACAGTTTGGACCACAAATGGTGTAGTCCTTTCAGAGTGTGTCAGGTCTGGGAAACCTCCCAGGAACGGGTAATTCAGGTTGGGTTTGTTGGTGAGTATGCATGCAACATCTGGGCACAACTGTGGCAGATGCTTAGTGAATGTGCAATCCTTATCTCAAAGAGGTTATGCGTATATGTGTATATATCTATATAAAACTAAACGAGACTGAACTGCTACACACACCCATCTACGGAAAAGCCTGTCTGTGAGAATGAATAGAGTAACGACTAGGTGATGCTCACAGAGTAGCTCTAAGGGGATAGAGGGCCTTACTCTCGTTACACTGTTGGATAGCCAGAGAGCTTGAATTAATACCTAAATTATCTGACGTGCAGGTCCAGCATTGTAGCCACAAAACCATCTCTAAGCTACAAGGGCTCCCAGACAGGATGCAATATTTGATACACCTGATGTTATTCATGAAAGGCAGTTAAGAGACTGAGGGATTCATTTCTGTAGTGCTGGTTACTCTTTGTAATTTCCTGTTGGTGAGACTATCTGCTATAAACCATTTTCTGACATAAAGGTGAAGGATGGCAGGACTGTGAAGAACAAGAGGATCCTTGGGGCTGTGCTCCATGGGACTCCCCACAGGTCCAACACCCTCAAACAGGAGTCAGGGACCAAGAGCCCAGCAGCACCTCTGGTGCTTCAAACCCTGGGTTACTGAGGCTTCTGTACCTCAAGTTTTGAGACTGAGTAATTACTTACATCCCATTCCTATGTTTAATTTTGTCATGGAGTTGCCTCATCTTAGAGCTAAGTTCTGCAGAAACTGGCTTGTCAAGATATGAGATATAGCTGCAGTCTAAAGCAAATCTATGTGCTTAGAAGACCTCTTAAAAATACATGTATTTAGTTGAGTTGTGCAAAAGGAAGAAATATAGCTATTTAATTTCTCACTTATACAGTCATTTCAAAAAAAGGATTTGGACCACGTGACATATTTTCCCATAACACAAAGCCTATTGACAGAAATAAAGCACAAATGTAACTGCTAATAAACCTCTTCTCCTCTGAGCATAGCTCCTGCCACCAGACTTCTCACTGTTGCCAGCTTGGGGCTTTTGATTTCTCCTCAAAATGTATGTTTGTGCTCTGTGCACGCTACTAACACTTCTTAACATTTCTTCCCAGAGAGCAGAACCACCTCAATTTGTGGGTTTAACTTGTACAGACAAGGAAAAGCTGCCCCACTTTAGCAATATTCCTTAGTCAACAGAGACTGTGATGCCAGTTTCTGGTCTCAGCCATAATTATTGAACCATTTTTTCCTTTAGAAACACACAATTATCGAATTCATTGTAGACATACTGTATGTACTAACTTAATTTTAGCCGTATAATCTCATAATGGACATCAATGAATAGAGGATTAGTCAAAACCTATTAATAAAGAGATATAACAGGCCCTCCGATATTTTCTTTCAAACGGCACAGTAAGCTTCAAGTTCTGCTTCTAGAGCCAAGCTTAAGTACCCAGCCCGCATGGTGGGCATCGCAGTAGGGGCAAGAGGGAGAAATCACTCCCTTTAAATTGTGAATTAAAAGCAAATCTACCTTGCAAGTCTGACTGTAGCTTTCATTTTGCAGCAACTGCCTTGTCTTAACATCTCCCTCCTTTGAGGTCACTGAGATCCCCTTAGGGAATGGTGTCTGGATCATGCCCCAAGCCCACGAGAGTGCCTGTTTGCTTTTGCATGGGAATCTGGGCTCTGTAAGGTGGCAAGGGCTGTGATGGCGTGGGGCTGAGCGGGGGCTAGTAGGGCACATCACCAGCCAGGGAGCAGCAGGGCAACCTCCATCCTGCACATCAGCTGTGTATTTGCATTGCAGCTGAGCAAGAATTCCCAAGTGTGCAAAATATCCAAACTTGACCTGTTCTAAGGTGGAGCAGGCAGCGAAAAGGATCCTTCTTTTAGAGATGTGTGAACATGCATTGATGCTTTTAAACCTTGGGAGGAATAAAAGCTTCAAATAGTTTACACAGTAACTTCTTCCTAATGGCCTGATTCAATGCCTTTGAAGTTGATAGCAACTTTCTCCTGACAACACTGGAGGCTAGATTGGAGTTTGTGTGAGCTGTCTTTAAAAATGTATTTCAACACACATTGGAAAATTGCTTGGAAAATATGGACTAAGTGCAGAGAAGTAGCTAGAAGTGGAGGTTAGCTGAACATCATCTCTGTGCCACCAGGAGTAATTTAGCTGCCTGGCTTTTAAAAGTTAGATGAGAAGAGAGTGACACAACCTGAAAACTACCCAGCAGCTTTTCCTAAATACATTGCTATCAAAAAACAAAAACAAAACAAAACAAACCTGTTCTATACAGTTTTCATTCACCTTCCTTCCCAGAACTGAATGAATGACTTCTGACATCCTCGGGATCCCTCATACCCCCTTGCCTATAGAGTCATTCCAAACGCAGACCAGAGAATTCTTTGGGAAGGTCACGCAGCACTACTGAAGAACCTGCCTGCCCTACCCAGCCACCACTGAAAGTGTCCAGCAGGTTCCTCCCAGCCTCCAAGAGACACTCCAGCAGCTGCAGCCAGCAGACCCCAACCTGCACCCCGCAGCAGGGAGGTCCTGCCCTGCGCCACAGGCCCCGCTGGCCCACAGGCCCCCACGGCAGAGCCCCCCAGGGCAGCTCCATCCGCCCCGTCCCCTTGTATCCGCAGAGGAGAGAGGACAAGACCTTGATAAAGGCGCAATGAGAAGGAAGGTGGCTTCTTCAATAGCCTGTGCCCTTTGTCTCGCAGGACGTTTGGTGGATCACTAGGGATTTCCCCTGCTGCCTAGAGAGCTGACTATCCCAAGGCTGTTCCTGCAGGGTTTGTAATTCCCTTCTCAGAACCCAATGTGACAATATCACAAAAACAGAGAAGAAAAAACAAACAAAAACCCTCCCCAAAAAAACAAATCCATGAGATGGGTGGGACATAGGACTACCATGGTAGTTCTATACCATATATTGTCTGTGGCTTTCTTAGTGGAAAAATGTCAAGGCCGTTTTCCAGGACACCCAAATCTGATTTTTAGCACCATTTTCCATTTCAAAGTTATGCCAAAGAATCCCTATCCTGAAAAAAGCACAAGCACACTAAGGTTATATTATTATTATTATTATTTTTGCTTTCATGTTGTAATAAGTCATAGCAAGGCTGGAGGTAGGAACCTTAAAACCGCCCTACATAAGGTCAGAGCAGAGGGAGTGCACTGTGCCCTGGGGTCCGGTGGCAGCTTTTGCGTTGCGGTTGAAGCAGCTCTGTGTAGCAGGGAGAAGTGCTGGCTGGACCACAGCGGTGCTTAAGAACTGCTGGCAGAGCTGAGGGGCGATAGCTGTCACTTTATTCTGCGCACTTAACTCCTATTAGTATTAATAGAGCTGCACACAAACAGTGAGAGCAGATCATGGCCTGCAGCTATTTATATATTTCTGCCTCATATCTTGTATTTTATGGCATTGTTCAGTAGTGTCACCCATAAGCTTGCAGTCATTGTGTTTCTATTTTGACATATATAGGAGCGTGCATGTGAAATTTATAAAGGCAGAAAGGAGGCATACATTTTGAACTGAAGTGTATTTTTCAATAAGGGAAGTGAATTTCCTTAAGTAAACGCTCCTGCTGCACAACCCCCCACTCCAAGTCTTCGTGTGGCCCCAAGAGCTGCTTTTTGTAGGCTGCTGGTGCCCTCACCATCTTGTGCAGAACTTGTTTATTTGTACTGCAGTGGCACTTAGAGCTTCCCGAGGAGTGAGGTCCATTGTGTTGTGTGCTGGGCACACAGCTGAATTGGAACGAGCACGGCTTTCTGTGTGAGTGCTCTAGAGAGAGAATAGATCATTAAGGTCACTTGTTTTCCTTACAGAGGCCAAGGCAGGATTGATTCCTACATTATATTCTATCTGTGTATGTATTTTTCCTTCCCAGTTTCAAATAGCCAAGGTGCCAAGATATTACTCACTTCCCTTAGGAGAGTCTCCTGCTACCCAGACGTCTCGTTCAGACAAAGTTATGCCTGAATTTTTTTAAGCCCACATTTTTTAAATTTCATCCTATTATTTCCAGATGGGGAAAATTCATGCAGAGAAGGAAGCTTGTCACAGAGGGAAAGGGGAAGGAAACCTCGGCCCCTGCCAGAGCAAAGAAAGGATTGGAGGAGGCAGCCTGAGTCAACCACAAGAAGGGTCCCACCAGTTCTTTCTACCTCCACCCACTTCTAGACACTCCTGGCCATGTTTGAGACAGCACCATTGAATCCATTCAGCAGCACAGCATTGTATCTATTCAGAGAAATGCACTTCAACAGGGCAACCGCCCTTAAAAACAGCCCCATTGTTTCTCCTAAAAGCCTCATTGAAATCTGCGTATATAACTAGCTGGTGTTTTGTGAGTTAGCTATACTTGTGCGTTACTGATTTGAAAGTGAATGCTCCTTCGAGGGTTATTTTACTTGAAATACAGCTTCTCGACAAAATGTTCCTCCTTTCTTCGACAATATCGTCATGGAGATTCCTCCCTTTAGAAAGATGATCAATATTGCTTTGTGAGCCAGGATCTGATAGGAATTTGTGTTGTTAAGGACATCAGGTCAGTGGTGTAACGAATCACAGTTCTGTGTCTCTGTTTGCACGTTTACCGAGAAGCAGTTTTACCTGGCTTGCCCACCAGAGAGAGACACAATCACTCGCACAAGCACACATAGACACACCTTAAAATGCTCCTCTTGCACGCTGTCAGTAAAACAGTAAAGACAGTTGGACTAGAAAAAGTGGCCTCTCAGGGAGAAGGAGGAGTTATTCTACATGCTGCATTTTTTTGCTCCCAAAGTGCCTTGCAGTAGCAGATTTGTTTGAAGTCTTAATACTGGAAGTGCAGCCTGAGAGCGCTGGCAGAGCCAGCAACCAGACCCAGTGATACCGTTCCTCCAGGTGACGGTGCAGAGCAGGGCAGGATGAAAGGGTATGATAGATCTGTGAAGCATAGGTCATGGCTGGGTTTGCCCAAGCTCGAGTTTGTTTCATTAATTATACCTAAAAATTCCCCAAACTATAAAAAGGTATTATTGGACGTTGTAAATGAAACCCAGCAAATACATCTGATATCTAAATATCTAAAACAGTGTGCCAGCCTTCACCCCTTTGCAAGCCCTAGGCAATCAGCAACTAATAATTAGCTCGCTTGGACCTTTGTTGATGTAGGTGCTTCTTTCAAGATACAACTGTAGTCCGGGGGTTTACCTGTCACCTGCCCAACGATGCACCCACCACCCAGCAACCACAGAATCACAGAACAGTTTGGGTCGGAAGGGACCTATAAAGCCCATCTAGTCCAACCCCCTGCCATGAGCAGGGACATCTCCAACCAGACCAGGTTGCCCAGAGCCCCGTCCAGCCTGGCCTGGGATGTTTCCAGGCATGAGGCTTCTACCACCTCTCTGAGCAACCTGCTCCTGTGTTTCAACACCTTCAGTGTAAAAAATTTCTTGCTTAAATCTAGTCTGGATCTCCCATCTTTTAGTTAAAACCATTCCCCCTTGTTCTATCACAGCAGGCCCTGCTAAAAGTCCGTCCCTGTCTTTTTCATAAGCCCCCTTTAAGATCAGGTACATCTGCATCCTCGCTTCGTACGGCTCCGGGCTGCATGAGGTTTTTCTGCAGTTATTGGTGTGCGGCACTGAGGTGCGTGCTCAGACCGGCTTCCCAGGTGTGTTAGGAAAGGCACGTTCAGCCCTCAGTGAGGGGAAGAATTTCCATCTCCACTTTCAAATGAGGGGTTAAACAAACCTGTGGCAAATTTGACTGCTTCACAGAATGTGGTAATGGAGTTGATGCCATGTGAATGGCGGAAAGTGTACACGATATTGGCCAGTTGTTTGATACTGCCACTCTAAAGGCCCCAAGAATTAGACCAATTTCACACTAGAAGAGGTGCCTGTTTCTCACATTTTCTTTCACAGTTGGAGTCCTGGTCACTTGTTGATCTTCTGTCCTCATAAAATCTTTCCAGTTCATTTAAAAGTTGGCTCTCTTGTGCATTTCTTAAATTCTTTTTGAAGCTCAAGGTTTGAAATGCTTCCTTACTTCTGAGACCAAAAGGGCAAAACTGGAAACTGAGCACCTTGACCCCAAGGGCCTTATGCTGCCAAATACAGTCAGCAAGAATTTGTGGTAAATGGGGCTGCGGGATCATGCTCCAGTATTAAGTACTAGCTAAACGGTAATTTGTACTCTAAGGCTTTGAAATCTTATGCTTTCCCTTCGGCTTTCTCCAATGCATCTCTACGATACAAGCTAGAAGTTCTCCACTGAGAGATTTCCAAACTTCTCTTTCTAAAATTTTACTCTTGTCATAAAAAATGGCTGGCCATATAAGGCCGGTAAGTTATTTCCTTCCAGTCAAGGATACCTCTTCTTTCACAACTTTTTAGAAAATACCACTATTGACTCTTTTTAATTTGATTGTTTGCAGGATAATCCATGAAAAAATGGTGCTGCCTG